>JABUQX010018281.1:30000-50508 GCA_015478945.1 Trachelipus rathkii
TTTAAATTAATTGGAAGCCATACATGTTCATATCCATCTTCAGAAAGTTCGTACATTCTTAACATCAAAACAGGCTTTTGAAATAGGAAGTTTGAGTAGCACTATATGGAATTGTCGTCATAAAATTGTAAAGCTGTATTAAGCAATGGAAGAAATCAATAATGCTAATGAAAAAGATTCATTGGAGATGATTGGGATTCTCAATAGCATTACAAAACCAAATTTTATTGTTAGTTTATCAGTTTCAAACAATATTATTATACTTATGAATGTGCTGAGCAAGTTTTTTAATCGTAAGGATGCAACTCTTGGCCAAACGAGTGAATTAATACCGGACATTATTTCTACTTTAGAGAAGAGCAGAGACTAATTTGACAACCTCTGGAACGAAATAAAGAACTTCGCAGAGAAATATGAAATTTCTCTAGAACTGTTGGTCATTCAAAAATGAAAACAACCTGATTATAATAATGAAAGATTGTCTGACAGAGTCGACTCTCACCAAGGGTAACCTGGTAGACCTGCTATTAGATACAAACAAACCGTCTGAATATTGGAAAACAAACGTCTATTATTAAATGGAGAATGTTACAGGTAACTTTGAAAAAAAAATATTGAAAATCTACTTTTAGCACAGTCATTTGACTCTTTTCTAAAGTTGGATTTAAACCTTGAAGCTTTTGTAGAAAATTATAAGAAAGTAATGAATATCGACATTTCCTCCTTCAAGACTGAAACATTGGTGATTCAGATGTTTTGAAAAAAAAAAAAGAATGGAGTTGCATTTCAAGAACTTCGAAGCAGATGTCTGATGAGACTTGGGGCCCCCAAATTTACACAAGCTTTTGTCTGTGAATTCAGTTGGCTGTGAAAGAAGATTTTTCCGCTATGCGACGCATTAAGACATGGCTAAGGACAACGACAAACCAGGACAAGTTCTCAAATTTACTCCTATTTAACATTGAAAGGTCACTTAATAAATTAGAATATGAAAGCAGAACAAGATCTTTTTGCAGGAAAGCACTGAAAGTTGAAGATTTACATTATATATACTATTATATAATATATATATATATATACTATAAATATATATTTATATATATATATATATTATTATCTATATAATATATATATATTATATATATTTATATATATTATATAATATATACATATATATGAACATGGTTCAACACTCTTCTAAGATTCCTAGGTAGCACCACCTAGTGGCTTCCACTTTTGCTCAAATCCACCAAAAACCTTAATATAATATATATATATATATATATATATATATATATATATATATATATATATATATATATATATATATATATATATATTCTCAGATAAATGGGGGCCCTGAACCCCCAGAAAAATTCCCTAGTTACGCCTATGGATATAATAAAAAAGAATGGTTGTTAGTAACATTTTGATTTTGATTTTATCATTAAAAACTTTAGTAAAGAATTTTTTGTAAACAAAATTTAAAAAAAAAAAATTAAATAAATTTACTTTCTTCCTAACTTTTAAAATAATTATTCTTTGAACTATAAACTGTCTGAACATATGTAGTATAATTTTATTAAAATCCTCCTTTAACGATGTCCTTAGATCCAATTTCTATTATTTTGAAATCCGAATATAAGGGCTCAACACTCGTTTGAGTGGGAGGCAAAGATATAGTTGTGTAAGCAGCATCTTGCAAAATTTTGAATAGTAAGGGATTTACTTCGTAACAGTTAAATTAAATTTTCGGTCGATCTAATGCATTATGGAATTCTACTTTATATTTTTCTACAGGATTTTTAGGTTGATGTCTTTTAATGGCTGATCTTTTTCAATCGCTTCTCTACAAGCTGCAATTGGTCCCATCCTCTATCAAATTTGTCTTCTTCGTCTGACAAGATACTACTACAAAAAAGAATTCCTGAAAGTGATGAACTGCCTGACTTTGACCCAGATTCCTGTTCGATAGTGTTATTCGTTTTAAGTCCCAGTTCACCACAGACCTTCAGTTCTGAGAAAAGTTCTGAAATGTGAATTAATACAGATGGTCGACAGAAGTATTTTGTTTTTCAGGTAAGATTCTTTTCCATTATCTACATGAAATATTTCATGTAATTTGCTAAAGTCTCTTTATTTTCGAAAGCATTAATTAGATGCTTCAATTCTGTATAAAATTTTCCTGCAGTCAAATTTTCCTGCAGCAATTTTATATGCTCTAAGGTAAGGATATTTGTGATTACCTGAACCGGAGCCGTCCCTGTTTTGTTTGCCTCCGGCCCCAGCTCCAAAAAGAAATCAACTCCGGATCCAGCTTCGCCGCCTATTAAAATTCGACTCCAGGTCCGGCTCCACCCCCCAAAAAAAAATTCGGCACCGGCTTCACCCAAAGGCCTTGGGCTCAGCGCCTTGATAATATATTATAATATTATATATATATTTATTATATATATATATATATTATAATATATATATATATATAATAATATATATAATATATATATATATATATAGTAATATAGCATATATTATATATATATAATATATATATAGTTGTAAAAAAAAATTTTGGTGCAATTTTTTTGTACAAAAATTTTTTTTTTTCAAATAGTATATTATTTAACTATTTTTTATTCTTTAAACCTAATTTATTAACTAATAAGCCTTGAATTGGTTGTTTCGTATAGTTGTACTGTATGAATAACTGATTTAATGGCGTAGGCATCTTGTTTTCCATTAGTGAGTTCTTAAAACACTATTCGTGTAACTAATAACTATTTAAAACCGGCCATTTATACAATACAATTATGATAAAAAAAATATTCTCAATACCATTAGTAATGAAATTAGCTTTAAATAGTAATAAAAAAAAAATTATAAGAAAATAAAATAATATTTTACATAAGGAAAAAAAAAAAAATTATAATAAAATCGCTTGTTATTTCTGTTCATTTTTTCTGTTGAAGAAAACGTTTTAAAAAAACGCGGTAGTTTATTTATTTTTTTAACCTCTCTCTCTCTTTAATATATATTATATATATACCAATATATATATATCTATATTATATAATATATCTATAATATATATATATAATATACATATTATATATTATATATAATAATATATAATATATATATTATATGGAGTAATAATTTATTCGATATGTGAGAGTGTTTGCGTGTATGTTTATTAGCTGCTCAACTACTGTCAGCGTAAAGAAATCAAAAACAGGAAAAGCTAAAAAAAAAAAAAAAAAAAAAAAACCGTCCTTTTCCTTTTCGTTTACAAGTAGTCTTATATCGTCAATTGCGCGAGTTCGAGTAGCTACAATTTTTTCGACACATTTCTTTTGACATTTTTTAATTTTTTTTTATTTATCTTTTTTATTTTATTTTCTTATGTCCCATTAAGCAGGATTCTTTTCCTGTTTGATTGTTTTTAAACATAAAGCTTTAAAGTTAATTAAAGTAAAGCTTCTCAATATATATATATACTATATATATATTATATATATAATATATTATATATAATATATATATATATTATATACTATATATATAATATACTATATATATATATATATATATATTATATTATATAGTTTATATATATATAAATATAAGATAATTATCTTATTATATAATATTAATACTATATATACTATATTATATATATAATATATATATATAATATATATATATATATTATATATAATAATATATATATAATATATATTATTATATTATATATATATACATATTATATATAATATAATATATATATATAATATATACTATAGTACATATATATATATGATATATATAATATATATATATATATATATATATATATATATATATATATATATATATGATATATACTATATATATATAGTTATATAATATATTATATATAAGATATATTATAATATACATATATTATATATATATATATAATATATATATATATATATATATATATATATATAATATAATATATATATTATATATATAATATATAATAATATTTATTTTTTTTAAAAAGGTTATATATACTATATATATATATATTATATAATATAATATAGTATATATATAATATAATATATATATATTTATATATATAACAGTATATAAAATGAGCCGCGCGAGCGTGCGTGTAGGGTGTTAGGTGTAGGTTTTGTGTGTGTGTCGTGTGTGGTGTGTGTGTGTGTAATTTTTGCTGTTGTGTGTGTGTGTGTGTGTGTGTGTTGTGTGTGTGTGTTGGTAGTTGACCCTGTGTGTGTGTTGTGTGTGTTGTGTGTGTGTGTGTGTGTGTGAGTGTGTGTGTGTGTGCAGCTTGCCGGCCACCGAGAGGTTAGTATGTGGATATGTTGAAGCAAAACATGAAAAAATATATGGGTTAACTTATTACTAATAATATTATTTTTTTTTTAAGTTCTAAAAATAAAAGATACTTTTAATTCTTACACAGAAAATAAATAATCTCTTAATGATGAAAGATCTTCCAACACTCATAAAGCATCTCAACCTAAAAGAAAAAAAAAGAATATATAAATATAATATATACTATATATATATAATATATTATTATATATTATATATATATAATAATATATATATATATACTATATATATATTATATATATTAAAATTATTAAATTTAACTATATATATACTACATATATATTATATATATATATATATAATTCTATATATATAATATATATATATATATATATAAACTATATAGATAATATCATATATATATATATCATATATTATATATATATCTATATATATATATTATATATATATATATATCTATACTATATATATATACTATATATATATACTATTACTATATTATATATATATATATTATATATTATTGAAATTATTACATTTACCTCTTACTATATATATATATATATATATAAAAAATATATATATATATATATATATACATATATATACTATATATATATTATATTATATATATATATATATATAATTATTATATATAAATATACTCATATGAGTCATTATTATGTGAAACAAGCTGAGCTGCTATGATCAAATCAAGTCACCTTTCACCTCCTCTCAGTCTTGCGTATCTCCTCCAGTTACCGTCTATTAAAATACAATTGTCTTGAGCTTCTACATAACCCTAAATCTACCTCGTATTACCTCCGATTCCTCGACATCATAACCTTTTCTGGGTAGCTTTTTAAACAAAGCAATAAAGAAAGCAAAATGCAGGTAAAATTATTTTAGCAAGAAACATTTTTCTTAGCGAATATTATATTTCTTCTTTTTTTTTTTTTAATCAGTTCTCGTCCATCGCAAGCAAAATACGTTACCCAAACCCCACACCACACCCACACAACATGCACGCATCACGCAAATTTACACACATAAAATTAATATATATATTATATTAATATTTATATATATATTATATATATATTATAATATAACTTATATATATATATATTATATGATTATAATATATATTATATATATATTGCAAAGATTGTTACGAAATTTAGTTTTTATTTACAAAAATTTTCTCTACGGTACAGTAGTCTATCCTAAGATGCTCGGACTATTGATCGAACCCGCTTGGTCTCTGGGCCATGCGATTTTCTTCGCTCACCAATTGAGCCACTGTATATATAGTATAATATATATATATATATTATTATTATTTATATATATATATACTCTCATTATATATAATATATCTAGTATAATAATATAAATATATATATATATATACTATATGATTATATTAATATATAATATAATATCTATATATATTAACTATATATTACTCATATAGTATATATATATTTAATAATATATATAGAGTATATATCTATATATTATTAATTTATTATATATTAATAATAATATAGTATAAGTATATACATATATATAAGAGACGTGTGGCGTGGTTTTATTTAAGTAAGCAACTGGAATATGTTTTGGTAAGCAGAAACGAAACTTAGAAAGACCAATTGATAGGTGAGTTGAAGATCAAAGAATTACAAGGGGTTGACGTACGATAAGGATCGTGGGGGTGTGGGCTGGCGAGGCGAGGTGATGGTGGGAGAGAGGCGCTAGGAGTAAGAAAGAAGTAAAGAAATGAAGAAAAAAAGAGACACTCAGAATAGTTGAGGTAGTGAGAGAGAATTGCAAATGGCAAGTTTTAACCCCCTATTGGGAAGAGGAAAGCGCAATAAAAAGTAAACAAGAAAGTCATTTGTATGTAATACCTTCTTCTCAAAAAAGAATATTGCGATTTAGCGCATCTCCCATCGATTTCAATAATTAGTACAATTTGTTACAATCTTTTATTCGCCTTAATAAATTTGTTTGTTTTAAACGTCACATACTATTTCTTAATAATTCATTATTTGATACACTAGCACTGACATTTTTTATTACATATATTTATTTATAAGGTGTCTCACATTATCTTCATAACTCTTAATTCCACAAGCTACTTGATGACCTTATCTATCAATGCAACAGCAGGGAGTATACATTTTGGTATTATTTTTTCTTGGGTATATCAATTATCTAATTATATTTATTTATAATGGTTGCATATATAAATTCTTTTCAAACACCAAAAAAAAAAAAATTAAATTTACACTACAATCCTATATTTCTTCCTCTGATTGCCCCATATTATTTAGTGATTAATATTTATTTTCTATTTTTGTTTTCCTCTTAGTTTCTATATATTATGGTACTCATTTTTTTTCCTACCTTTTCCTATTATGTACACGTCACAGAAGCTTATTTAATTGTCACAGTTAACTACGCTAATCTGTTCCCTCCTTTTCATTTGTTATTTATATTTCCAATTGTTTTACTTAGTTAATGACATATGTTTTCTAGATATAAAACATATGCTTTAATAAATTCAAACTACAAACTTTGTCATATCCTTGCTAATTAATGACTAGCGTATATTAGAATTTGGATTCCTTCTATGTATTCCATTGCATGTTCTTTATGATTTGTGTTCTGTATTTTTTAAGAGAGACTAAGAAATTGTGTATACCATTTGATAGCCCATACTGGTGTTGACTTTACGACCTAATTCTATTATGGAATTACCATCCTGTACTCTGATATTCTGTAATATTTTTATTCTTACTCTATACCTAGAATAAAAAATAATTCCATAAGATTGTGTTCCTACTTCGATTTATTATGAATTGTTATCCTATTGGATTTTCAATTTTAAAAATTCCCAATCTTCTTCTTTTTTTCTTTTACACTTGGGTATCTCTATCATTTCAATATTATATCATATTTTTTAGTGTGTTAAGATTGTTTTAATACGTATACAAATCGTGTGCATTTTCTTATATTAACTGTTTTGATATACAATCAACTATCATTTTCTCGTCTATTTGCCTCAGAAAATCCCTTATTGTCCTACTGGTTATGACTAATCATAAATGACAGTTACTCCATTTTGCTGCCCATCCAGAGTCCATAGAAGGTATCCAAGCCCACTGCACAACTTCTCTATTAAATTATCCGTTAAGTCTTATTCATATAGTATTCCTTACATTTTAAATTATATTGAATATAAATTCTTAATTCCTTCTATACCAACTATTACCTATATTGCCTCTATATATCGCTGTATTTTACTTGACGTATATTTAATGATTCTTCCGTCTTTCATAGATATCACTTCATAAAGCTACATCATTATCTACCATATCTGTATTTAGCTTTGCCAAACAGCGCTTATCTCTTCATCTCCTCTCTCTTCTCTTCTCTCTCTCTCTCTCTCTCGTAATTCTATGAATTACTCTTATTATCTCTACTTTTACATGTTCATATCTCTTAGACTTACATATATACTTCTCTCTATCTTACGCTCTCTCTATTACTATCTATTATATCCACTATTATTCATACTCTCTCTCCTATAGATTCAATATAATAGCGTAGTAAATAATATATTATAGTTCAATTACTATTATAATCATAATATAACAGAGAGGACCAATAGAGGGCTTGAGCTGTCCCGTAGTTTATTGCTTTTGGATTAAAGACGACTTATAGCCTTTGTTGGCATCATCCCGGGTGCTTGAAACCGCAAATTCGTTAACCGTATTCCAATCCATGCTCACTTATTCTTTCATTGGTAATTGCATATTTTTATATTGTGAACTTATTTTAAATTTTAAACTTGAATACAATTTGGTTTTCTTTTTTTTTCTATACTTATTTTATTAAAAATTTTACCATTTTTTGTAGATTTATTTTTAATTTGATATCATGTCAGATAAATTTTTAAATTCCATATTTATTTTTGTATTTAATTAAAAATTATTATTTCTTTATGTTTATATTAATTACAATATTCAATTATATACTTTTTAAATTGAATACATATGTAAAGTAAAGTTTTTTATTGCTTTCAAGCATTAATATATATACATATATATATATATATAATAATAATATATATATATATATATATATTAGTATATATAATTATAATATATAAGTATATATTATAATCATATATACATTATTTAATATAATTATATATAAGTATGATATACATATATTTATATATATTTTTTGTTATATATTTAAATATATATTAAATATTATATATATATATATTATCTAATCGATTATATGCAATATTTAACATCTTAAATACTCATGGTTATTCATATATATATTAAATATATTAATCATATATAATATATATATATATATATTATATATATATATATATATAATATTAATTGCTCTTTACTTAAATAAACTTTTTTTAATTTGAACTTTATTTAGGTAATCACTTATTGAAATCCATTTGGTGCAAAATATCCTCCTCCTTAAAATACCAAATGTTTATGTAACGACTTATATAAGCGCTATTAACATCTACTACAATATTACTTTAATAATATTACAATCATCCTTTTACTACATAATTTTTTAACAATTTACCAGTTAACAGCTTAACACTAACTTATTGCGCAGACTTAAATCAGAAAATATTACAAAAAAATACAACCCGCTTTATACATTAAAGCAACTAGTAATAAAATTCCCATCATTTAACAGTTTGATACAGGCTAATACAGTGATATTCAGCAGACAAAAAAAAAAGGCAATATTTCATACCGTAAACCCCGCATTTATAACATTAAAAAACTTTAAATAATACTTAACATAAATGTTAAGTGTAAGTATAGGTATCAAATATGTAAGAGTATTGATGTTATGGTTAAAACCCCTCAAAGACGTACCTCAGAAATCGATGAAGCAAAGTTGCACACAGTAAAAGCATGCAACAAACAGACACAAATAATAATGTTTCCTCATTTAATAAGAGGAAAGAAAGTTAGATATACTACTTCAAAAAATGCAGTTCGTATAAAAAAAATTGCACAATAATACTAATAATCGAATATATAAAAATAAGGATATTTTTGGGTTCATAAAAAAAAAACAAGAATTTTTTTTTTTTTGCATTAGTACAAAATATCGAATCAAACTAATAAAAATATAAATAGCAATGTTGTCATTAAATGAATAAAAGTACGTCAAGAAACGTACTTCTAATAAATAAAATTGTACAATAGTAATATAAAACGAACCTTAAAAAATATATATATATTAATGTCTTAAAATAAAAAAAAAGTAAGATACTACTTTAAGAAACCTACTTCTATTAAAATAATGTACAATATTATTAAATATCTAAAATGACGTACTTCTAATAAAATAAAAATTGCATAATAGTACTAGTTATCGAACTTATATTGATACAGATATTAATGTTGTCATATATGACAACATTAATATTTTTTAATACGTACAATTTGTAAGTACTAATCATTGTGCAATTTGTTTAGCACTAAGTATTGTACAATTTTTTTAATAAGTATATTTCTGGAAATATTATATCGCCCCTTTTTCATTTTATGACAATATTTATATTACTGTTTGTAATTTGTTAGATAAATTAAATATATGACAATATTAAACAATATAAATATTTCAATCAGGCGTTTTTCCTTTATATATAAAGGAAAAACGTACAACCATCCTTCAAGACAAGCACTTATAAAAATATTGTACAATATTATTAAATATCTAACAAATTACAAACAGTAATATAAATATTGTCATAAAATGAAAAAGGGGCGATATAATATTTCCAGAAATATACAAATTATAATATATATAAAAATTTATTTATATATCTATTTTTTAGATAACAAATATATATTTCATCTTCCATATGCTGATTTATAAAATATAGCAAAAAACTCCCTCGCACAAGCCTCGCAAATTAAAAAATACTTACGAGAGTGCATTACTTGATACTTTATATTATAATCACTTAGTATTTAATTAAATTATAATACAAAAAATTTGAAATATTGTTATATAATGGCGCTATAGTTACTAATTATCAGATATACAATATTATTAATGCTGATTTCATTCATAAATGTGAAGAAAGCAATGTATTATTTTCTTCCAAGATAAAATACGTTACTTTATTATGAAATTAATCAGGATATAGCATCATTATCATTAGTTGACTAAAATACAAAATAAATAAATAGGCCTAAATAAATAAATAAGTAAATAATTTACATAGCAACATTATAATTAATATTAAATTTTTTATCTACTCAAATCCCTACCTATCCTCTCTTATATGACGAATAGTGCACTTCTGTATTCTCGCACATATTTATCCTCCAATCGCTGTCGATCATGTTAAGTCTTGAGCAGAAGGTTCCAATAGGGTTCCAACACAAGACATAGAGTTCTGAGCAATAAGACGGTTGGTGTCCTGCTAGGACTAAATCTACCATATTCCAATCAGTGTGAAATATAGATATAGAAAAGGTCACAATATAACTTATTAATATTTCAAGGGTTTTTTCTCATGACGCTCCGCTTATGTAGCAGGCATGAAATATATATCACTTTTCATATTATCACAAACCATAACTCGCCATATCTCGATATAAAACTATCCATGTGCACCATATCTTTGCTTAAGAAAAAAGTCAGTCTTTATTCAGAATACACTCTTTCTCTCTCAAAAAGAATAAAAAGTATTCTTCGGACAATAGTTACTCATTTACAATATAAGAAAATCGAATCTTTATAAAGAAATTCAAATTTATTAATTATTATTATGCATTAAATTAAAAATGAAATAAAAACCGATATAACTAACATTTCATTTTTAAATCATCAATTTATTTGTTAAACCTTACGATAATTACCTCAATAAAAAACATTGTCATAAATATAATAGACTACTAAAATCTAACTTATAAGCATGCTTTCTCTCTTCTCTCTCTCTTCTCTCTCTATCTTCTTCTCTCTCTTTCTTCTCTCTTATATAACTTATACTCTCGTTACTCTATACTCTCTATTCACTCTCTCTCTATTCTCTCTACTCCTTCTTCTCTCTCTCTTTTCTACTTACTTCTTCTTATTACTCTATCTATACTCTTTTCTCTGATTATCATATTACGTCAGGTCTACTCAGCCTTGCTCACTCCTTCCTCTTCTCCTGCATCATATCTTCTCTGCCAATCATATGCATCACAGTGGCCATACATGCTAAACGTAAAACATCAACTAAAGAGCCTGTTTGCCGGAACATAAATAGAACCGTGGTTCTAGGATCAATTCAAAAAACCTATCAGTATCCTATAGAAAAGAGGGAAAAGAGTGCAAGTCTCAACATTTTTAAACAAGAGACATAAGGAGAGAGGATGTTGGGATTTCGAGAAAGCAGATAATCTATCGTATGTACAATCTTTAACCTCTCTCGTCTTCTCGATCTCCTCTCTCGTGCATCTCTTCTCTCGTCGTGCGATCTCTCTGAGTGCGCGACAAGACACCCACACAAAGGTACTTTTTTAACCGTATTCCCGACCAAAACCTTTTTTTCTTTTTGCTTTTTTTCTTTTTTCTGCCACTTCACGTGTTGTAGTTCTTTCGTGAGAGAAGGCAGACCGAGCTGCTCTGAATATTTATATATATAATAAGATAGTAATATAATATATATATTATCTTATATATATATATGAAATAGATATAAATATATAATATAATATAACTAATATTATACTATATATATATATATATTATATATATATATATATATGTATATATATATATTAAAGGTGATTATACCGAGGAAATATATTTAAAGACCGAGTTTGAATACGCTTCTTTGCAAAAATCCCTATAGTTAAAATAATTGGAATAAGTTTTTAATATGAGAAATGTAAGAAACTGAAAATTAAAAAGTTTAATAATAATAATAAAATAATCAGTAATAATTAATATAATAATATATAATAAGTAATAAATAATAATTATATTAATAATAATAATAATAATAATTAATATAAAAAATAATATGAAAATTAAAACATAATAAAATAAATATATTTATTATTATTATTATTATATTATTATTATTATTATTATTATTCATTATATTATTATTATTATTATATAAACATTATTCCTATTATTTTATTAGCGCATCCCTTATACTATTACTACTAAATTAATAATAATAATAATAATAATAATAATAATATAATAATAATAATAATAATACATAATATAATAATAAATTTTTAAATCGCAAAGTGAATGCCAATTCTTTTTTTGCTGTTTACCTATATATAATATTCATTTAGCTGAAAACATAATAAAAAATGAAATAAATAAATTTAGCATGTAATATTCTAAAAATGAATGAAAATTAGATATCCTTCTAACTATCTTAGTTTATCCTGACCTAATCAAGGGATTTAGATTAAAAAAATATAAATAACTTAAAATTACTTTTTATTGAAACCTAAACTAACCAAACTAAATTTATATATTATATTATATATATATATATATATAGAATATATTAATATTATATATATATATATATAATATATTATATATATATTAATATGCATGACATAATATTATATGATTATTATATATGACATATAGGAAATATTTAGAAAGGAAAATTTATATATATATATATAATATATATATATATATTATATATAATAATATATATATATAATATATATATATATATATATTATATATAATACATATAGGCTCGTCTTTATGGGCTCCGGGGCTGGCGCCCCCCTCCAAATTAAAAAATGCCAGGCGTACAATGTTGATGGAAATATAAAATTTTGTAAATAAAAGTTTTAAAATATTTTTAAACTATTCTTAATACATAAAAAAATAGTAATTAACAAAAGATTGTTTCAATCAATGAATTTATACAAGAGCAAATTTTATGTACGAATATTTTACACCAAATCTCCAATAAAAAAAAATTGGGGCTCCTATATTCAGCCCTGAAAAAAGACCAACTTTATAGTTCTATTTTTGTATAATATACAATATGACAACTAAACAAGAAAAAGAATACCAAATTCCTTTAGTAGTTTTTAGCAAGTTGCCGGTGGTTTTTTAATTTTCAGGTTATTAGCAACTTACGAGATTTGTCTCATATAAAATTGCATTTCAAATTTGAGGAAGTTGCTTTTTTAGTTGTCCTTTAATGTCCTTCTGTACATATAAAAGACATATATTAAAGACAAATAAAAATCAGTTTATTATTAGGCATCAGAGAGATTGGATGTGTGTGTTTTTTTTTTTTATTTGGTGTTGAAAATTGTAATTTTGCATATATGAATAAATTAGATTTATTTACAGAAAAAATAATACATTTTATATGAATGCTGATGATGATGATGATGGTGCAAGTGCTTGTGAATGTTAATTCTGAAATGTGAGCGCCTCAAATATGTTAAAAATTGCCGCGTGTATTTTTAAAAATTTTATTGTTAACATTTTAGGGAAAAAAATTTTATCTCTAAATTTTGCTCTGGACACCTTCAAAGAGGGGTAAGTCTCCTTCCTTATTGGCGATTTTCCGGTTACTCCAACAAAATCTGGATTTACAAAATTCTTCGATTTTCAAATCAACGAGCTCTGTCTCGACAGTGCCAGGCGTAAGATTATATATATAATATATTAATTATATATATATATATAATATCTAATTATTAATATATATAATATACCTATATATATAATATAAATATTATATATATAATATATAAATAATATATACATTTTAATTTATATATATTATATATAATATTTTATATGGATGTAATAATTCATGGATTTGTTTTTTTATTTGGTGTTCGTTCTGTATCAAAAATGTTTCAGCTTATTTGGTTAGAAATATATTATATCTTACATACGAGAGGCAAGCTATTACAACAACTCTGGATTTAATATATATATATATTATATATATATAAATAATTATTATATGTTGTATATATATATAATAGTGATATTATATAGTATATATATAATACACATATATATAATTATATTTAATAAGTATATATATATATATATTAGATTATAATATTATATAATATATAACTAATTATATAAATTTATTATATAATATATTATAATAATTTTATAATTATATATATAATTAATTATATTATATATTTATTATTTAATAATATATAATTTACTATATTATATATATAATATAATAATAATAAATATATAATAATAATATTTATAGAAATACTATATATATATATTATATTTCCTATTACCTATTACAATACACAAAATACACTTTTTACTAACATTCGTGCTCGCCTCGCGTCCTCCTCTCACTCGTCACTCTCTCTCTCTCTCTCTTCTCTCATCTCCTCTCTCTCTCTCCCCAACTATATATATATATAGAGCATATATATATATTATATATATAATCAACAATTTATTTATAATATATATATATTGTATTGTATATTATTATAGTTATATATTATATAATTTAGATAATATATATAGATATATAGATTAATATGTAAGTTATTTTTGCATAATCTTTTATATATTATGTAATATATATACCGTATATATATATATGATATATATATCTATATTATGTACGGTATATATATCATATTATTATATATAGAATATATATACTTAGTATCTAGGTATGTATTATATTACTATGTATTATTGTTATATATGTATATATATTAATTATATTTATATAATTATATATTTTTATATATTATTATAATAACTTGCAGCACCCTCCATGCCTCAATTTATCAGAGCCACTACTTGTTTATATTATATTTAATATTATATATATTATTTAATAATATTATATTATATTATATTATTAATATATTATATTTATAATAATATATTATTAATATATATATATAAGATAGATGTGTATATTATACTATATATATATATTTATATATATAACAGTGCGGATTTTTCGATGGGAAGCAAGGGAGAAGCAGCGACATCCTGATAATTTATAATTTGAGAATGGCAGAAGCTAGAAAAAAAAATCTTCTCCTTGTTGCTATCCTTATTTTCGATAAATATATATGTTAAGATAATTAATTTTTTTCCAACGAAGACTGATAAAATTATTTATCGAGTGTGTGATTTGAAAGTATTATTTAGGAAGAAAGAAGATTGAAAAAATTTGGATTAGCAGTTTTGTAGATATTATACTAATAGGTGACAATTAGTCCAAAAGGACACACGACGCGAATAAACTCCGCTTTGTTGGAATATAAAAAATATTCTGCCGTCCTTTTGGCCGAGACCAAAATAAGATGCCGCATTTATATTGGGCTGAGAAGCAGTATCTGAACGTGTGAAGATCATAATGATAAAAATCGTCGAAGAGTTAGAGATGGAGTCGAATGTAAAATTCAAGTTCCAAATTTAATACGATTATGGATTATCACTCCTTCCGGTGTAGCATAATCTATATCTATAATATATAAGAATGGTATGTTATAAATATAATATTTTAAATATATTTATATATTATTTATTATAGATATATATATTATATATTATACACATAAATAGACTATATGTATATAATATATATAATTTAATTATATATATATATATATAATTATTATATATTAATATAAATAAAATATATATATAATATATATTATATATATATATATAATTATATATATATTTTTCAATGATACCTCGATGCCAAAAAACCGGCTACTGATATATATATATAATATTATATATAATAATTTATATATTCTATATTATATTTTATATATATAATTATATATATATATATTATATATAATATAAATATATAATATTATTAATATATTATATATATTATATGAGGTAAAATCTGTCTTTCCTACTTTCTAAGGCAAGAGCCCACCATTGATATTATAGTATATATATTATATATATATTATTTATATATATATATATATATATATATAGTATTTATATATGAATAGTAATAACGTAACACACGTTACCTAACTCTAACCGTGATTATATAAATAATTATATATATATATATATAATATATATATATTATATATAATAATATATATTTATATATATAATATATAAATAATTATTATTTATAGATCAATGTTAGCCTCGTGAGAAAACTGAGAAATAGCAGAGAACAAGTGTTAATGTACCCTTTGTATAAGAGGTGATGTGTTAGATAACATGTGAGTGTAAAAACCTACAGAAGAAATTATGTTTGTTCACGTGTATATAGGGATCAAGGACACATGCTGGAATATATTTTGATTGGTGGAAGAACCAAGTGCGATAGTAATTTATTAAGTATACGGGAGAGGATAATTAGATCAAATGATATTTAGTATAACAGATGAAGAGTGAAATGAGAGAGGAAAAGGAGAGAGAAAAGGAAACTTTATTTTACGTTTCACGTATTAATCTTGCAAACTGGGCGGTTCAATATAACGAGACATAACATAGGGAAAGCCTCTATTTGGCAGGTAGTTTTATATTATATAATCAATGATGATATCCACACGGTAATTGGAGGAAGTTGATGAGAAGTGGAATTAAATTAGTATGTATGTTGATAGTGAAGCGTTATGTAAGGACGATAAGTTAGAGAGGCATGTGAAGAATCTCAGATTCATTCGCTCGAAATAATGGTTTTTCCTTAAATATTAATAGCAGTAGTTGAGGGCCAGAAAGCTGATGTTCATGACTTCACATGCCTAATGTATAATTTGATTGTGCGATGGGGTGTAATGAAAAGGGTCATAGATGGGAGTCTGTTGTTTAAGACTTGCTAAAGAGAGGAGAAATGGAAGAAGATGCTAGGTTGAGGAGGGTGCCTTGCTTATTGTACGTAGATGATTTGGTTTTGTTAGCTAGGAATGTTTGAAATAATTGAGTATATATATATTGTGTGGGTGTAAATCAGAAAAGAAGATTGAGTGAAGGGATTGGAGTGATTTGGTTGGTTGCTTAAAATAGGTATAGAAAGTTTGGGAAAACGTAGATAAGAAGCAAGGTGTATAGTATTATTATTATTATTATTATTATTAAATTTCGTTTTTAATTACTGTAATTATGAATCTTTTTATGGTTATACTCATTCATTATGTTGGATGAAAAGGGAAAAGATGGATTTGTTTGTTGTCGAGGAAAGTTTACGAGTCGAGGGTGTCTTTTTTTTTTGTTGATTTACTCGGAAATACTCAGTAGAGTGGTAGGTAAAGTGTATGAGACTTACATGTACAGATTATAAATCGTTTAGTGAATGTCGTGGAAATTGAAATCTTGAGTCGTGCTATAGGATCATGCAGTTGATTGGTATGTTCGCTACTATGTATTATTTGGTTACTTAACTTTCTTCTTTCTCCTTCATGCTTGATTAGCGCATACCACACCCACCCCCCATTTTATTGGTGAAACCAAGGGGCAGATAGATGACTGATGGATTAATGATGATGATGATGATATGTATATAATGATATACAAGGAAAATGGTAAAATATATTGAAAAATTTTACATCTTCGCTACATTAATTTATTATATATTTATTATATATTATTATTTTGTGATTTAATTATTTATTAATTATTTATGTATTGATGTATTTAATTATAATTATTAGAATTATTTATCATTATTATATATTATTATTACTTCTATTTCAAAATAGTTAATGTGAAAAAGTACGAATTGCAAGTACATTGACTAGATAGGTTATTAGGCATTAGGAATACATTATATTATATAAATAGATAATAACTATAATCCAGTGAACGATAAAATATAAAAGTTTCTAACCATAAAATCACAGTCAGCAAGGAGTCAAAATTGTGATGAAAAATTATCAGATTTGTGTATTTTTTGAAACTATCGATATCAATATCATAAATAGTTTTTGCTTAGCTATTCCCAAGTTTTCACAAATAATAATTCGTCATCTTCTTCGACTCGGGTCACGATCTTCTACTTAACTATCCTTTTGTGGGGCATGTTTGTGCAACCCACTCTTACTGATCTGGGGCTAACCAAGAGAGGAACACCAAGGGGCAGCAGATGATGATGTGTGAGTGCTGGTTACCTGTTTATAAAAAAAATGGGGGGGAGGGATTTGGGGATAGAAAATATAAGGAAGAACTCGCTTAAAAATATCCCCTTCGTAATAATATTCAAAATTTCATGTCTTTAAGAAATCACCCAAAAATGTTCTTGCTAAAAATAGCAAAATAAAAATTTCTCACTAAATTAAATTTCTTAAATTTTCAGGTAGGCTAAATATTTTGTATGGCTAATGAAGTATTAATTTTAAAAAGGAAAAATTCGTCAGCCTTACTGGAAAACGCTTATGGAAAAATAGGCTTTCACATATCAACAATTTAAAAAATTTTTTTTTTTTTTTTTTTTACATTTTATTGTTTTTAAATTTAAAAAATTATATTAAAAAAAAAAAAATATAAAATTATATATTATTAATTCAATTTAATTTATATCTATAAGGAGTAAAACATCTCTACACTACTAGGTTAAATATAATAATATTCTTATATCCCAGCTGAACAATGTTTCTTTCATTTCAAATGTTCTACCGGGGGGTAGCTTTGTACTAGACGAGTATATACGGGTTTGGGGGAGGGCACATAAGTATAACATAATTTACTTAAGATTATATAGATATATCTTGTCACTTGTCAGCTAATCTAGTGCTTATGTAGAAATAATTGTAGTAAAATATCCGATAAAATATAACCAATCTTGAGTTGTAAAAATATATGATATAACATAATTACTTATGTGAAATTTATGTAAAGTGTAAGATATATAAGTAACATATAAGGTAGAGATAAAACATATATTTATATGAAAGACAATGATCATATTAATGTATGAATATTTAATTATAGTTTAGTAATCATGACTTTTCTAAAAGTTTTTTACATATAAATGTGAGGTAAAAAATTAAAATATATAGTATATATATATTATATACTATATAGTATAGTATATATATATATATATATGTATATATATTATTATATATCTAATTATATAGAATATATATATGATATATATATATATATATTAATAGCAATTAAGATTATATATATATATATATTAAGTATATAGTGATATATATATATGTGTTGAGTGTGTGTGTGTTGTGAGAGACGTGTGTGTGTAGTATACTATTGTAGTTATATGTAGGTACCAGCTTAGGTGTGTGTGTGGTTGTGTGTATATAGTATGAGACACTATCCGTAGCCGTAGCCCCGATATATACGCGTTATGAACTAGTTAAGTATATATGGGTTAATTAATGAAGGTATATAGTCAAGGAATCGATTAAACGACGTAATTTTCTTCGTCGCTAATATACATAGTCTTACTGACTTTTTTCTTAAGAGATAAAAATCCTCAGTTGGAATCTCTCAGAGACCCTCATCTCAATGCTTATCATCAGTACAAGCATTCAAGGTTCTCAGCTTTCTATTTCTTGTTACTTAACTAGTATTCGGTTCATTAGTACTGAATACGATCTGTATCTACTGCGAAGGCGTCGTTTAGCAGGTGAGATGACAGAAAGAGTTTCACAGAGCTTTTGTAAGTCTCGACATATCCCAGTCCGCTTCCTAAATATTTTTACTACGCGACAATGGACTTTCATCTGCCTTTAATATTTTCATCTTCTTCGTGACGATTGCTAAATCTGATACATTAAATTGAAGGATTTTCAAGGTATCAGCTATTCACACTTTCCTCATATAACGACATCGGAATATTGTCACAAAATTTTCTAAACTTTACAATATAGTACGTGCAAATAGTTAAAATTTGTAGTTTATGAGCTCACATAGACAACATCTACTCAAAGGCGAGCTAATATCATTTATATCAATTTGAGTTTAGTCGTTAAACCCTTTCTTCTCAATTTCTTCGATTACACTATCGCTGCTATTCTCATCTCTTTAAAATGCATTTTCATTATCTATTTCAATCAGGTCAATCAGGACGCATTTCAGATGCAGAGACTTCGGTCA
>JABUQX010018282.1:0-12500 GCA_015478945.1 Trachelipus rathkii
AAAGAGAGAGATATATTTCAGCCTCTTTGAACAGTCAACACAGCGATTAAACAAAATACAAGGCAGTTTTCCTATGAAAGCAAACAGATGACAGTATAGATGCAAAGAGAACAGCTCAAGTTAATGAGTTCTGATTCACAGATGCAAGAGAATAATTTCATGATTCGGTTTTTTCGAAAGTTCGTCTTTGAACATTGTAAGAATCTGGAAAAAGCGTTAACTCATAACGAATCCAAGGATATTGATGCGAAGGAGTTGTGTGGCGAGCTTCAAGCCATTTCAAGGCGAATCACTAATTAGTCAACGAAAAAGAACGTCCTTGGCTTCATTTTACAATCTGACTTGGAAGAGAGTTTACCTAATTTGTATATCGCTCTTCGGATTCTACTAACGCTACAGGTATCAGTAGCCTCAGGAGAGAGGAGCTTCTCAAAGCTTAAGCTAATTAAAACTTACCTCAGGTCATGTATGACACAAGAGAGATTGGTAGGACTGGCAACTATTTCAATCGAACAGGAGTTAGCATAAAACACCAATCTAAATGAATTGGTTTCCACATTCGCTAAGGCTAAAAAACAAAAAATGTAAACTTTGTCTTTGTTCAATGTCAAGCTATTTACATAGTAGTTTTCTAAAAAAAAAAAAAAAAAAAAGTGCTGTAATTGTTGTTATTCTATTTACTGCAATTTTGAACAATTCCTACTCTAAAATAATGATTTTTAATAAATTGTGGTGTGTTAATTTTTGTTGTTATATATTGCCCTAATAGTGAGGGGCTGAAATCGACTACACTAGTATTGGGGGGGGGTTTTGGAATGGTTGGGAGGGGGGGGGGGGGGGGCCGCCTCATAATAGTTTTTTGCCTAGGGCCCAAAATCTCTTGCCGAGCCCGGCTATATAATATATATATACTATATATATAGATATATAATATATATATATATATATATAATATATATATATATATTATTATAATATATAATTCTATATATATATATATTATATATATATATATATCTATATATATATATATATATATATATATATATATTATATAATATTATCATGGGCGTAGCCAGCCAAAAGTGGCCGCCATTTTGAAGCCATGAACGACATATCTATTCGACTCCTATTTAGGTTTATAACCTCATTCTAATGGCTTTTTGCAAAGAAATAGGTAAGGTAAATATAAATGCCTATACTTTTCAAAAGAAATGGAAAGGAAAGACACTTACCTAATAAAAACACAGACTGCTGATTAAAAATAATAATTTATTTAAATTTAATTTTCCGTGGGTTACAGGAAAAAAATTAAGACAGTTTCCATTACTTGATCTTTGTTTGAATTGACCCATCGCCGATGCATACTTAGCAGGGCTAAGCCATTTAGTCGATCTTCAGCAATGGTCGATCTAAGCCACGTTTTGATTCTGCGAAGCGAGCTAAATGAGCGTTCAACTGTGCTAGTTGAGTAGGCTTTTTTTTTTATTTTTGGAAAAATATTTTTCGTTTGGTTTTCAGAACTTCAGTTAGGTCATCAGGCGTTTGCTGTTCTTGCCACATTTTGAACCACAGCTCTATTTCCCCTTCGATGCCATTCAAATCGTAATACGTCACACAAGGTGAAACAAGTTCAGACCATTCTTTGAATGTTATGTTCGTCATGTTGTTTGGGTGGAAGTGGGTCAAATAAAATGCAGGTGACTTCTCGGCAGAAAATCTTATTTCCAATGACTTTACGATGGATTCTAAGTAGGGAATGATAAGTAAGATTTTCCAAAATTCAGATGAATTTCCTACTAGGGGATTGCTTCTGTGCTTTTGTCTGCTAGTAGTAGGAGGGGGCTCAAATCAACATTCAATTGGTCCGCAAGTTCCTCTGCTTCTTGCATTATTTCCACCATTATGTCATCCGCCCTTATTCGATGGTCTCTAAGTAATTCCAAAATAGTTTGGATGTGTGTGTGTGTTTACTTTCACGACGTCAAGCGTCTTCGACTGTAGGAGGTTGGCAACTGGTTCCAGTAAACCTGAATACTTTGCAATTAATTATATATATAATATATATTATATCTATTATCTATATATATATATATAATATAATATATATATATATATTATATATATATATTTATATATATAACATCTAATATATATATATATAT
The DNA here is from genome assembly GCA_015478945.1 of Trachelipus rathkii. Taxonomy (NCBI): domain Eukaryota; kingdom Metazoa; phylum Arthropoda; class Malacostraca; order Isopoda; family Trachelipodidae; genus Trachelipus; species Trachelipus rathkii. The sequence continues at coordinate 2,166 of JABUQX010018282.1, forward strand.
ATATATATATATATATATATAAATATATATATATATATTATATATTATATATATATAATATATATATTATATTATTAATATATATATATATATATATAATATATATTATATATTATATACTATATATATATATATATATATATATTTTTAATACAAATTGTATATTTTTTTTTTTATAAATTACAATGCTTATTAGGCTTACTTCTTATTTTTCACTAGTTACAAAAGAAGCAAGTTCAAGTAAAGAACAAAAGAAGTTAATGATTCATTGAAAAACGGGCAACAGTCACTATTTTTTTTTTCTTCAGCGAACCAATAAGAAAAACATGTTTAACATTACTAAAGGGGATAATATTCGGTTCACGCTAAGCCCAATTATCACCCCCTCTAAAAAATTGTAAAATTCGGAATTTCAGCCGATTTTGACCATACAAACATCAAACTGTAAGCTTTTTTTAACTCACTCTAAAAGCGTCGTTTAGAGTGTTTTCTGTGTCTGTAGTCCTGTATGTCATTCTTTCAGAATTTTAAATTTTTCAAAAAAAACAGTTTTTTTCGAAATGACTTCAAACTTGAAATTGATAATGGGTCATTACCTACAATATCGCGAATATTTTTTCGAATTTTTTGAGTTTTGTGCTCAGCGTTGTCCAATTTCAAAACTCACTTTTTTGGATTTTAAAATGAAAAAATTGTGATAATTTTTTCCTTTCGGGCGAAGTGGTTGAAATTTTCAGGGCTTATGTAGTCGGGGAGATGCATATTTTTTATTTTGAATAATTTTTAAGTATATGCATTAGTTTTGTATTTGTTTTGGAACAAATTTTCAAAAAAAAAATTTTCTTGAAAAATTTTTAAAAAATTTTCTTTTGAGTATACAAAAACATTATCTAAGTAAAAAAGATGCATCTAACCCGACTGTACAAGCCTTGAAAAAATTGGTTAATGAGCAAAATATATATATATATATATATATATATATTAATATATTATATATATATTATTATAATTATACTATAATAATAATATATATAATAATATATATATATATATTAATATAATATAATATATTATATATATTAATATATTATATATATTATATACTATATATATATATATATATATAATATATATTATATATAATTATATATACTTATATATAATTTTTCACTTTCCAAAAATTCAAACGTTTGAAAAAAGTGAAAATATTAAGATATTTTTTTCCTACTTGTTCGAACCAACATCAAATTTTCAGGGCTTTTGTACAGTCAGGGCTAGATGCAAATATTTTTTAACTTATATAATTATTTATTTGTAATTCAAAAACAAAAGTTTTTTTAAAATTTTCACACATGTTTTTTTGAAAATTTGTTCCAAGAAGAAATCCAAAACTTAATACATATATAAGAAATTAAAAAAAAAAAAATCTAAGTAAAAAAATGTGCATCTCTACCGACTACGTATGCCCTGAAAATTTCATTTACTTCGCACGAACAGAAAAAAAAATTATCGCAATTTTTTCATTTTAAATCAATAAAGTGAGTTTGAAATTGGACAATGCTCCCGACAACAACAAACTCAACAAAATCAAAAAAATACTTCGTGCATATTGTAGGTAATGGACCCATCTATGCATATTTCAAGTTTGAAGTCATTTCGAAAAAAAATATTGAATCTGCAATTTTTCATTTTAAAATCCAAAAAAAGTGAGTTTTGAAATTGGACAACGCTGAGCACAAAACTCAAAAAAAATCGAAAAAATACTTCTGCATATTGTAGGTAATGAACCCATCTATGCATATTTCAAGTTTGAAGTCATTTACGAAAAAAAATCTGGAAGTTGATACGACAAATGTCAAAAACATGGGTTTTGAAAAATTGAAAATTCTGAAAGAATGACTACAGACACAGAAAAACACTCTAAAACGACGTTTTAAAGGGCAAAAAATAAAAAAGCCTACAGTTTTCGCGTGCTTGTAGAGTCAAAACTGGCTGAAAATTTCGACTTTTATGTCCATTTTTAGGGGGGTGGAAAATTGGGCTTAGCTTGAACCGAATATTGGATCTTACCTTATAATTAATTAACGGGATAATAACCGTGTAAGAAGAAACACATTTAGAGCCATTGAGAGGAGCGCTTAGGAAATTTTGAAAAAAAAAGTTTATCTGTTATCGAAATTGAATCTAATACAATTTAAAATCTGATAGGAAAATATTTATAAATTCGTAATTAAGGTAAACGGTACGGATGTTAGGGGAAAATTTTAACAGATCGCTACGTTATTTCACAAATTGTAATTCGTTTAATAGTCGTTAACTTCTTTTCGAAATTAACGAAAGCGGTTAAAAAGTTAACGAAAAAATTAACGAATTAATTAACGGATTAACGCAATGTAACTCAAGTTATTTAACCTTTAAAAATATATATATAATATATATATATATATATATATATATATATATATATATATATATATATATATATATATATATATATATATATATATATATATTTATTATATTATATAATATATCTATAGTGACTATTATATATATATATATATATATATTATATATATATATATATATATATATATAATTATAATATATATATATATAAATCTATATTTGAATTTGCCTGCTCAGAAATTTTGACCAACAAGCCCCACTTGCATGCTTCCTAAGTTCTAACTTTTAAGGGTAAAAAAATGCTTGCTAAAGGCGCAGAGAATTGGCTGTGCGCCTATGCTTAGTCCACCTTTTTAAAAATTATTGCGCTTATGCGCCTTTGCGCCTACGAATTAATAGTGCGCCATAGGCGCAACTCGGTGGTGCAACGCGACAGCTCTGATGTATATATTATATATATATATATATATATATATATATATATATATATATATATAATATTTATATATATTTTTTTAATTTGTATATTAGATTAGATATATTTATATACTTATATATATAATATATTTATTTATATATATAAATATATGTACTTAATTTAGTACTATAAATAATGCTTTTTATAATCTTTATTGTAATTGTAAAGCTAGAACTAAATTGAGGCAAAGCTATTATGATCAGAGGAGAAACAAAGCTTCTCTGACCGTTATGTGTATTATTATGTACGGTAAAATTGCCTACATCTTATAAGATCACACACATAACTATTTTTATTCTTTTTGTTTATATTATTTAAAGTTTTAAGGCAACCAATAAGAGTCCTTTCTCCTACCGGCGATATCTGAAGCCAAAGGAGGGAAGACGCCAGTTCGGCTAACGACATTAGAGCCGTCAAGGCGCGCTCGGGGCTTGTCCCTGGCACGCTAAAATATATTATTTTTGTATTAAAATTGAAGGTGTCAATTATATAATTAATGTTCTTATAACAAGATCTCTTGTAACTTGTAAGTGTCAATTTGATACGCTATGTTGATCATCAGTGAAATAATAAGATATAAAAATTAGAGAGAATGGTGAAATAGACCTAGTAGAGAACATGGCATTCTAATATATGCCCCACTCTGCAAACTGTTCGAAAATGAAATGTATATAATATTTGGATTCAAGTGCTCACGAAAATGTGCTTGAACTGTCAATGACAAAATCCTTATTTATTATACAAAATAAAAATTGTCTATTATGATCTGTGATAAAAACAATACAAGAAAGAATATTAATAAATGACTAACATCAAAATCTCTTTAATACACCTTCCATCTTATTAATTATTGTACCCGAGAGGTGAGTGATTTAATTCTATGTTTAATTAATTAATGACCTCATCATCTCGCAGTACATATGTGGAGCCCCCAGAATCGTGACTTGCAAATATCAACCTGTCTGATAAAAAGGGCCAGATAATAATAATAATAAATAATAAATAATAATAATAAATGGCACTGTGATAATATAATGAAAGTATAATAATAATAATAATAATAATAATAATAATAATAATAATAATAATATAATAATAATTAAATAACGGTGATAATGAAAGTGTACAATATTAATTACTCAAGTGAAAAAAATTTTTTTTAATAAGTTATTAAAAAAGAAGTAAGTCTTGAGGGTCAATATTGTTAATGCTAAAAACGTAAGTGGTAGCGTGAAGAAAAATTATAAAAGAAATTAAAAAAAAGTCGTTACCGCAGTTATAGTTCTTTCGGAAACTGAAATCACCATAAAAAAAACAACCGAAATTGAAAAAGGTATAGGTTGTGGTAAAGAAGCTAAAACAAAGAAAAAAAAAAGAAAGAAAAGCCGAAAAAAAAAGTTATTACTTCAAAAAAAAAAAAAAAAAAAAAAAAAGAACAAAAATTTGGAGTGTTCAACTCTCTGGCTGGGAGGAAGAAAATTGGGGAAGGAAAATTAAAAAAAATTACACCCCCTCAAATAATACCCTTACCGCCTGCTAACATGGCAAAGTTTTATAGGCTCAGACATCTGAATGTTTGGCATTTTCCCGAACGTTGGGAGGATTAAACTTCAAATTTAGATGAGACAAGCGAGTCCTCAATTAAACAACAAAAAAGTGAAAGTCGCTTCTAGTCTTGAGACCGAACTAAAGCTCAAAACTGCCTGTCTGTTAAAGTGCTGAACCACTTTGTAATGGTGCTCAGAGAGCATCGAAAGAGGCATAGGAAGTCTCTCTATTCTCACATATGGTTTGTTTTTTTCACGGAAAGTATTTTTGTAAAAATGCATATTTAATTTTGTAATTAATTGTTTTATTTAACAAAGTAATTAAAATATATTGTAACTCGTCGGCATAGTTTGATGTTGTAAAATAATGGAAAATCGGATAGGTTTATTTTTGTGACTTATAATAGTTTGTGTTTTGATTTGTACACGAATCGTAATATTTTTCCGTTAGCAGGAATCATCGATGCCCGTCAGGTGATTTCCTTCCTTAATCCCCCCGAAAATTGGGAGGGGGAAAGAGGTTGATATGTGAAAACGAAACAAAGAATGCTTAGGGTAAAACGGCTTGGTAGGAAAGTGTCCCGTTAGATTGGTTTAAAAAAAAAAAAAAAAAAAAAAAAAAAACTAGGTTTTGTTTAAGAAAGGAAAGTGGTAAATTATTTTTTTTAGGATAACAAAAATTATTTGAAAAAAAAAAATTTACAGCTAATGGAAATATTATTTGTGAAATGGGCATTTAGGATAGTCCCGTTATAGATGAAAGATAATTCCTTTCTTCTTGCTGAAGAAAGAAAACTGTAATAAATTTAAGGGTATTTAAATTTATATTTTAAAATATTTTTTGTGAGGTCTTTAAGATCGGGTTTTAAATGCATGCCGGGAATTCCCATAATAAAAAAAAAATTATTGTATTTTATTTATTAAGTATGGTAATTAGATTAGGAAGATCTATCTGTTTAAAATTATTTTTATAATGTTTTATGGTGCCGATTAATGATAATATATTTTTCGAATTAATATGAAATCATATTTAAAATTTATCTGAAATAACGAGAGAAAGATAACTTTCGTGAGGGATACCATAAGTGGGAGGAGCTATGTTCTCCTATAGACCTCTGACGTCACCATGAGAGTGGGTAGGCTTGGCAAAAACAAAAAAAAAAAAGTTGGGGTTGGTCTCTAAAAATGAGAAAAAATTCTACGGAATATATCTGCCAACTTTAAAATTTTAAAAAAATGTATTTTTTATAATTGAAGGCTGGGTATTCTTGCTTGCCCGGGAGTCACCAGAAGATGTACTAATTCTAGTACTATAAAATAATGCTTTTATAATCTTTATTGTAATTGTAAAGCTAGAACTCATTTGAGGCAAAAGCTATTATGATCAGAGGAGAAACAAAGCTTCTCTGACCGTTATGTGTATTATTATGTACGGTAAAATTGCCTACCTCTTATAAGATCACAACATAACTATTTTTATTCTTTTTGTTTATTTTATTTAAAGTTTTATAGGCAACCAATAAGAGCCTTTTTCATTACCGGTGAGATTTGATGGAAAGGTAGGGAAGACGCCAAAGTTTCGGCTAACGACAATTAGAGCCGTCAAGGAGCGCTCAGGGGCTTGTCCTGGCAACGCTAAAATAATATTATTTTTGTATTAAAATGAAGGTGTCATTATATCATTATGTGCTTAAACAAGATCTTGTAAGACTTGAAAGGTGTCATTTTTGATACGCCTATGTTGATCATACAGTGAATAATAAAATATAAAAATAGAGAGAATGGTGAAATAGACCTAGTAGAGAACATGGCATTCTCATATATGCCCCACTCTGCAAACTGTTCGAGAAAATGAAATGTATATAGTATTTGGACTCAGTGCTCATGAAAATGTGCTTGAACTGTCAATGACAAAATCCTTATTTATTATACAAATAAAAATTATCTATTATGAACTGTGATAAAGCAAAAACAAGAAAGAATATTTTAATAAATGAATAACCTCAAAATCTCTTTAATAACACCCTTCATCTTATAATTAGTGTACCCGAGGTGGGAGTGATTTAATTCTATGTTTAAATTAATTAATGACCTCATCATCTCGCAGTACATATATATCTATATATATCAATATATATATATATATATAATATAATATATATATATATATATATATCATATTATATATAATATAATTATATATATATTTATATATATATAATATATATATATATATATATAATAAATATAAACGTATATATAATAATATATATATATATATATATATACTCCCTATATTATATTATTTATATAATATATATATATATTATATTATATATATATATTAATATATATATATATATATATATATATATATATACTTACTATATATATATATATATATATATATATATATATATATATATATATTATATATATATATATATTATGACTACTCCGTGATCATAATTTCTTCGAAGTAATAATAATAATAAGTTTTAATTGGACTTATATGGCTAGAGTTTGAAAGCTTTATTAGTCTTAGTTGCGAGGATTTCTTTCTTGTTTGTTAATCAATCATAAATAGTATCTAAATTGCATCATGGCCTAAGCTGATGCTCGCAATACTGCAGTGGAAGTCAGTTATTTATTTGTACTTGGAGACGATGACCCAAATATTGAAAGTGAAAGCAATGAAGAGGCAACATATAGTATTAATCAAGTAATTAGTGACTAGAAAAATTATCCTTCTACTAAATATCAGTTTGGAAGTAGAATATGCCGCCCTGCTAAATCTCAGAGTGGAAAAAAGCCAGATTTTCCAATTGATATTAACTCTATTTTTCCTTTGATTAGGAACTTGACAACGAATTTAAATAAGTTAAGTACTATTATTAATACGCTAAATACATATGTATGTAAATAAGATTGAAAAGAGGTTGGATATCTTTCAAGATCGCTTAAAAGAATTAGAAACTAAAAAATAGTGATTTTAATAAGAGACTTTGTGAAGTGGAAAATAAGATAATCATAGTTGGAACGAAGGAACGAAGGAATATTACCAAGTCATAACTAAAAGGATAAAATTTGCTGTTTTTAATGTGTTTGGTTACGCTCCTTGCACAAAATTGAAAAAATTTGTCTTTCAGTCTTTCAGTATTCCGTTGAAAGAAATGTACGTCCAATCTTTCAACATAAATTGAAGGAGAACTGGTTTGTGATCGGTCTTTTAAGGTTGAATCTTTTAACATAAATTCAAGAGTTTATTATTTGGGAAATAAAATATCTATGTGCATGCTTTGTACTATATACTTTATAAACACCATATAAAGTACTGGTATAAAATAAAAAAAGACAAGAGTGAAACGTTTCCTGTTTAGCTTAGTTATTCTCTTGTTCATTCTTTATATGCGTAAAGCAAAAATTTAAGGTGCAAACTTGTGCGTATTTATTTTTACGTTTTGAAACCTATATGTCTTAACTCACTTTTCTTACTAAAAAACCAAAATTTAAATAAAACTTATATAATAGGAATTAACGTACATTTAAGAAGTGTAAAGTTTAAAAGTTCGTTTAAGAATATATATCTTTTTATATTTAAAATAAGTATAAGCGACTTTTATATATTTGTAAATATAGGAGATTTTAAAGAATTTTAAAGATTAAATAAAGTTTTTTTTAATGGATAAAATTTTTAACGTGTGTAAATTTTAAAGAGGAAAGAAAAGGGAGGGAGTAGGGGGGAGGAGGAGGGGGAAGGGGGGTGGGAAGAAATATAAATTGATAGTGTAGGTTATAACCTTTTATATTTTTACTGTATATTGTCATTTTAACCTTTTTTATTGGAAGTGATTTTAAGGAGTTTTTAAGTAATTAACCTTTTATTGTGTCTTATATTATTTTAACGTATTTTGTTGTTGATATTGTGGGTTGGTGAGCGGGGTGGTAGCCCTTGGTGTTGGGAATTACCAAGGGTGGGGGTTCCCATAAAGCGTACAGCCTGAGTGAGTTATCTATAGAAATAGGGAAAGATGGGGAGGAGAGTGGTAATCAGGGTGGGGTGTATGAATGTGAGAGGGGTAAACGAGGATTTGAAGAGGGAGGAAGTAGGGTTGATGTTTGAGGAAAAAAGGTTGGATGTGCTAGGGATAACAGAAACTAAGTTGAAAGGAAAGAGGGAGATGAATTTTGGAGAATACAAGGGTATGATTTCGGGAGTGAACGAGAGAGTGAGGGCGAGGGAAGGGGTGGGAATAGTTATGAGGAAAGAGATGTGGGATAAGGTGAGACTGTGTAACCAGGTGAGTTCTAGGATTATGTGGGTAAAAGTGAAATTCGGGGGGGAAATGTGGGTTTTTGTATGTGCGTACGCACCAGTGAATGGAGCGAGGGAGGAGGAGAGAGAAAGATTTTGGGGAGAGCTGAATGAGTGTTGGGAAAGTTTTGGGGTAAATGAAAAAATTTGTCTATTGGGAGATTTGAATGCAGGAGTGGGAAGGGTGGGGGTGGGAAGAATAATAGGACCTTTTGGGGTAGGGGAGAGGAATGCTAATGGAGAAAGTCTGATAGAGTTGTGTGTCGAAAGAAGAATGATAGTGGGGAATACGTGGTTTAAAAAAAGTGAAAATCATAAGTATACATGGAAGAGTGAGATAACGGGGGGGAAGGCGTTACTAGATTATGTGTGTGTAAATGGGAAGGATAGAGATAGATTATTAGATGTAAATGTATTTAGAGGGGCGGGGGGGGGGATATCGGATCACTATTTGGTGCTTGCCAGGATAAGGGTGGGAGGAGAGGTGATGGTTAGGGAGAGGGGAGAAAAGAGGAGAGTGGAAGTGATAAAGGTGGAAAAATTGGAAGAGACAGTGTGTAAGAGGGAGTTTAGGAGAGGTATGGAGGAGAGGTGGAGAGACGTGAGAGGGACGGGAATTGGGGAGGTGGAGGGGGAGTGGAAGAGATTTAGAGAGGCAATATGTGAAGAGGCTAGAAGGGTATGTGGAGTAAAAAGGGTGGGTGGAAGCAGAAGGAAAGGGAGTGAATGGTGGAGTGAGGAGGTGAGTGAGGTGGTAAAAAGGAAAAAGGAGGCCTATGTGAAATGGTTGGGAAGTAGGAGAGAAGATAGTTGGGAGGAATATAGAAGGATTAGAGTGGAAGCAAAGAGGGCGGTGGAGAGGGCGAAGAGAAGAGCAAAAGGGGAATGGTGTAGAAGAGTGACGGAAAATTTTGAATCGGGGAGTAAGATGTTTTGGAAAGAAGTTAATAAAAAAAGGAAGAAGAAGGAGGGGTTGGGGGAGAGGATTAAGGGAGGAGATGGGGAGTGGATAGGAGGAGAGGATAGGGTGAGGAAGAGGTGGGGGGAGTACTTTAGTGGACTATTGAATGAAGGGGGTGGGGTAGGGGAGGAAGAAATGCAAGAGGTGAGGATGGGAAATGAAGTGGGGAGGGAGGGGGAGGATGAAATACAAATGGAGGAAATTATTAGGGCTGTGAATAAAGGAAAAAAAGGGAAGTCCGCAGGTCTGGATGGTGTGAGAATGGAAATGTTGCAGAAGGGAGGTAGAGGGGTGGAGGAATGGCTGTATAGATTGTATAACATATGTTGGAGGAGTGGTGAGGTACCACAGGATTGGGAGGATGGTTGTTTGGTTCCTCTGTATAAGGGGAAAGGGGATAGGATGGAATGTGGAAATTATAGAGGTATATGTCTTTTAAGTATGGTAGGGAAAGTGTACGGAAGAATACTGATTGAGAGAGTAAGAGGTTTAACGGAGGGGAGAATGGGGGAAGAACAAGGAGGGTTTAGGGAGGGAAGAGGGTGTGTGGATCAAGTGTTTACACTAAAGATGCTTGTGGAGAAAAGTATAGAGAGGAAAGGGAAAGTGTAATGGGTGTTTTTTT
>JABUQX010018283.1:0-2500 GCA_015478945.1 Trachelipus rathkii
TGCCAAGAATAAGATTGAATTTGAAAGTGATTGTTTTAATATTAATAGCGGAGTGAGCAGGTATGTGTTGTCTTCTTGGTTATTCAATTTGTATGTGTATGTGGTTATGAGAATAGACATTGTCGTGGCAGGAATGCGTGTTAAAATGATGGAGTAATGGAAGAGAGTGGAGGGTTGCCCACCTATTATATGCGGATGAATTTCGGTTTTGTGTGGTAATCTGAAGAGAGTTTGCAGAGGTTTTGGTAAAGAGATTTGCAGCAGGGCTGGTAAAAGAGAGGGGTTTGAAAGTAAACGTAGATAATAGTAAGGTTATTACATAAGAAGATACCGTAATAATGGTCATAGGTCAAAAGCTAAAAGGCTGACGGAGTAACGGTAGTAAGTAAGATAACGGCACTTCGTTGACTTTCCCTGTTCAAAGAAACGAACAGTAACCGATAACGGACTGCTTTTTCCGAGTAACGCATAACGATTAACGAAACTACTTTTTTTGAGTAACGATGCCCACCTCTGTAATATATATATATAAAATATATATAATATATATATATATATATATATATATAATAATATATATATATATATATATATATATATATTATATATATATGATATAATATTATATATATATAAATATATATATATATAATAATATATATATATAATATTATATAATTATATATATATAAAATATATAAGGAAAAGAAAAAGAGAAGCACAAAAAGGAAGACTAAAAAAAAAAGAAAGAAAACTGAAAGAATTATTCAAGAATGGTTGTTAGTCGAGAGTTTGCAGTAAAAACAACTCTTTAAAAGAAATTTTGTTTATTTTACGATTCAAGATTTTAATATTTTAAAAATTTAAATTAATATTTTCATATACAAGTCTGAGAGGAGAAGTAACAAATGCTTCAACTACGATTTCTTTTTGCATCTTTAAAAATAAAAAAGATTTGAAAAACAGTAATTCAAATTAATTTCAGTGGAAAATGTTACATATTTAACGACTTGCAACTTTAATTATGATTTAAATGGACAATTTTTCCTAAGAATGAGCCTGAAAACCATTTAAGAAAAAGTTATAAAAAAAGGATAAATCTGAAGAGAGTGTGAAGATAAGGATAAAAAATATTGCTGGGTGGAGATGCAAGAGTAAATGGCTACAATTTTAAAAGATAAGAAGTTATCTTTACTTTATATGATACAATGTTGAAAACCATTTACGAGCATTTCTAGAATGACTTTAAAAACAAACTATATATTATGCTAAATAAAAGAAGGTAAAGCCGTGCCGAAAACTGCTATTTCAAAGATACATGAAGTAATATGGATGAACATGTTATTTGATAGGCATAGAAAAATAATGAAAAATAATTTGCGATATTGTGATCTAGTGATCTTGGATATTAAATGTAACACCCCCTCCCTAGATAGGGGTCTGCCCTGGTGGGGGGTGAAAAAAATAATAAAAAAAAAAAAAAAAAATATATATATATATATTATATATATATATATTATTATATATGATATATATATAATATAGATATATATATATATATATATATATTATATATATATATATATATATAATATTAATATGTATATGTTTATATGTGATTGTGTGTTATGGTGTGTGCTGTGTCTGTGTGTGGTGTGTGTGGGTGTGTGCTGTGTGTTGGTGTGGGTGGTGTGTGTGTGTGTGCTGGTGTGTGTGTGTGTGTGTGTGTTGTGTGTGTGTGTGTGTGTGGTGGTGAATGTGTGTGTGTTAGAAAGTTTTAAGTTCCTATCCTTGAAAAGTTGTAAGAGCAAAAGTGTTTCCTATGAACCTGATGAAGCTTTAAAGAGTTGCCAGATGGAGCCAACATCATTGAAACTATTTTTAGATTTTCTTCGAAATGAAAAATTTGATGTTATTATGAAACAGTCGAAAGAGTAAGTAAATATTTTTTTACACCCTTATTAAAACTTTTAAAATGGTTTTAAGTTAATTAGGATATATAGTATATAGTATATATATTATATATATATATATATGATATATATATATAATATATATATAGTATATATATAATATATATATATATATATATACTATATAAATATATATATATATATATTATAATATATATATATATATATATATATAATAATATATATTATATTATGGTAAAAGTTACTTAACGCCCACACGGAAACGGGAGCTCGGATCAAAAAAAAATTATTCCCCAGGTAGCCTCTATGATACAGTAAATAGACGTTTTAGGGTCGAAATGAAAAAAAAAAAAAAAAAAAAAAAAAAAAAAAAAAAAACAATCATATCTTAAAAACTAACAATAGCTACAGCGAAAAGAGATACATTTTTGGAATCCTGGTAAAATTTTTAGTAAGGAAAAGTAATAAAGAATACCCAAGGGTATACCGACCCGATGGCAGGAGTCGGGGTCTCTCGGCCTTTTGGGGAACTACGGGTAAGGACTATTTCCGCCCCCTCCGGGGAG
>JABUQX010018283.1:7500-17500 GCA_015478945.1 Trachelipus rathkii
TGAATCTTGGGAATAAAACGAGTGTTCGAGTCTTAGAGGGATCAGAATATTTCTTTCCGATATTTTCAAGAATTTTACAATACAAGATAATAATACAAGAATAATTAGTATACAAAAGGATGTAATTGACTTTGGATCATGTCGTTTATCTGCCTCCACCTCCATATACATATCGATTGCATGGATTCGAACACATTTCATAAAAGTGAAATAAAAATGTGTAGAGTCAAATTTAAACTATAGTAATAAAGCAGTTTCACACCTTTAAAAATATTATAAAAAAAGGTTTAAATCTATGTAAACTAACGTAACTCAACATAACCTTACTTAACGTATCATAACCTCACTTAACTTAATTTATTTTTATATTTATAATTTATTTCACTTTGCATTGTTTAAAAAAACACGCTTCTGGCACCATGCGGGCATTGTACATTTTGTTCGATAACGTAAGCTTAACTGGAAGCAGATAACCGACATGAGCCTTGACTTAATTAACGAAAAAATAGAGAAAAGTAGAGAGAGATCAATCGAACTTGTTCGAAACAAGTTATGACTCTTTGAATAGATTCTCGTTTTCGTTCAGAGCACGAGGTCAAGGTCAAGGTCAAGGTCAAGGTCGAGATTTTGCCACCAGTTGTGGTTGAAAAAATCTCGAATTCTACTGTAGGTTTTCTTTTTTATACTCATTCCACGGAGTGTCCTGAAAAATTTAATCACTTGAATTTTAAAAATTTAAATTTAATTTATTTGAAAACTTTTAATCTCAAAATATAACGAAAAACATCTTTCCATTTTTTTTTACTTAAACTGTAAGAACTCATTCGGAAAAATAACGTCTTAAAAGGAACTCATATAATAACTTATGTAGATAATAACCAATAATAACTTATTAACTTAATAGCTTATTAAAGTAACATTAGTTATTAACCTACTAGCATAATAACCTAATAACTGTAACGTACTAATGTAAATTAGGGACTCGTGATAGCCTATTAAATTTATTGCTAATAACTTTAAGGTACTAATGTTTTTCTCAGAGTTCTGAAAAAGTTATTCGGATAAAAAAACTTGAAACTTTAAAAGATTTAGCCATGCACAACATGAAAATTAGAAACAAGGAAGGGATTTTACAAATATGAGATTATTAATTGGGGTATGGGTCAGAGGGATTAGTCCCAAAGGAGTGTAAATGCACTAATTGTTAAAATTGAGAAAAGTAATGTGGGACATATAAAGCACGAATTTATTCGGAGGCAAAAGGAAATAAATGGCATAGTTGACCCTTGATGTGTGGTGGTAGATATAATTTGTCATATCCCTTTATTTCTCTGAAAAACATCAATTTTTTATCTCGTTTTTATCAAAAAGTAATTTATGTCACACAAACTTTTTCATCCCTTTATTTATTTTTCTTTTCCCCAAACAAAACTCCGAAAAGAAGAATTTGAGGCTCATGTCCATTATCCCTGTCCAATGAAGCTGAAGTCAATTTTTTTTCCCATAGTTACGTTATCGAACAAAATGTAGAACGCTAGTAAGGTTAAGTAAGGTTATGTTACGTTAAGTAAGGTTATTTTAAGTTACGTTAGGTAGCATAGATTTAAACTTTTTGTTTTTAATATTTTTAAAAGTGTGAAGCTCTTTTATTACAATACAAATTTATTTTGACTAAATACAGATTTATTTTGATTTTTGTCAAATGTGTTCGGATTCATGCAATCGATAGCGATATGGATGGATATGGACAAGGATAAAAGACATGATCGGAATTTGCTTATATTGCATAACTACTATTAAGACCACATTGTTGACGCCGGAGTAGGAAGAGGGATTTGGGTGCAATAGAATCCGAGACTAAAGTTTACCCCGAGCAGTACTTCGGAGTCTTATTTCCAGCATCATTTCTCTACTCAAACTCCGAATCAAAAACATTCAAAGTTTTTTAAAAATGACAAATAAGTTTATGTTACGTATGTTATTATTATGTAATTTAATTGGTAAAGGATTTAAATTTCTTTAGCTTTATAAATTAAAATATTAATATTAATTATAAATGAAAATATTAATATTAATTATTATATAATTCACAAATTTTTTAATATATTGATGTAATATATGAAAACAGTTAATGATTATTTATGTATGTATGTACGTGTGTAAAAAAATTATTATAACATCAATTAATATATATATATATATATATATTATATATATAAATTATATGTGAGAGAATATATATATATATATATATATATATATATATATATATATATAGATATATATATATATATATTAAATATATATATATATATAATATATATATATATATATATATATAGATATATATATATATATATACTATATATATATATGTATAAAAAATATATATATAAAAAAAAATATATATATATATATATATATATATATATATATATATATATATATATATATTAATATTATATATATATATATATATATATATATATATATATATATATATATATTATATAGATATAATATTATATATATAATATATATATATATGATGACCTTTTCGGTTTTACGACTCTGTCAGTTTTGAATTTTTTTTGTTTGTTTTTTTTAATATAGTTTCTAGTATATGATCCTAACAATCAATTTAAAGTGGTAACGGACATGATCAAAAAATATATAGGACCAGTTACGTTTTACGCTCCGTCGAGTTTTAATGATTTTTTTGGTGTGTTTTTTTTTTTTAATATATTGCTAGTATATGATACTAACAATAAATCAAGTGGTAACGGACATGCTTCAAAAGTTTCGAAATATTTTAAATATTATTTTAAAAAAAGTAATTTTTTACGTAATATTTTGTTTTTTATTTTTTTGGGGTGTTTTTCAAAACTAAAGGAATACCCAAGGGTTAACCGCAAAGATGGCGGGCAGTCGAGTCTCTCGGCCTTCTGGGAAACGGACAGGGTAGGGACTATTTCCCCCCCCCGCCGGGGAGGTGCTCCGGAACCCCCGCTCTTTGGTTTTTGGGTGTCGCGGGGTTCCTCCGCCCCTCCCTTACGGGGGTATGGAAAAGCGTCCCCCTCTGTCCCGCGGTTCGAGCCCCCTTAATATATATATATATATATTTATATATATATATATATATATATATATATATATATATATATATTATATATATATATATAATAAATTTGGCAACTGTGGTTCTCTTTTTACCGCTGATTCCAAATAGTGTAATTGGTTTTTTCGTAAGTATCGTAGTTCTCGAGATATCATTTTTTAGTATCATATTAGTAGCCAATATATTTAAAAAAACAAACAAAAAAAATCAAAACTGACGGACCCAGGAAAAGAATAGACCTATATATATTTATGCAAGGGATATAGGAATCTTATCTACACTATATAATTATATATATACTATATATAATATATATATATATATAATATATATATATAATTATTGTCTGTTAATATATATATATAATATATTAGTATATATATATATATAATATATATATAAAAAAGATATATAATATATATATATTAAATATATATATATATATAATATATATATATATAAATTATATATTATATATAGATATATATACATATATAGATATATATTATTATAATATATATATATTATATATATTTATATATATATAATAGATATATATATATGTATATATATATATATAATATATATATATATATTATATATATATATAAAATATTAGTGTGTTTAAATATATATATATATATATATATATATATATATATATATATATATATATATAATATATATATTATAATATATAGATATATATATACTATATATATATATATATATATATATATATTTACAGTGGTCACCACCCACTCACGGCAGAGCCCTATTCAACGAGGGGTGTACACGCCTCAGAAGTCAACAACTAAATTAAATTACGCAGATGAGCACAGACGTTAGGCCTTTTAAAGTGGGCGGAGATTTAAATTTCAGCAGGAAAACACAAAAAGATGGAAGAGAATTCCACAGAACAGATGTGGCAGGAAAGAGGAGAGCACCGCAGCGAACTAGCCTGGAGTTACCTACATCAACACAAAACTCATGTGCAGGATAGCAGCACCCCTAGGTCTACCGAGGGCGACGTAGGTGGAGGACGTGAGTGGAATAAGCTCCTCGAGCACCTTCCACGCGCGTACCTATAGAAAAGAGAATAAAAAGCACAACATCGCGCCGCAAAGATAGAGGGTCAAGGAACTGGAAAAGTACAGAACAGTTTATAAGGCTTTTTGGCCTTTGAATCGACCCTATTCAAAAGCCGGGTGAAAAAACCAGAGCCCCCTCAGATATTGTGAAGCAGTACTCCATACAAGGGCGCATGAGGACTTTATAAGCTGGAGCAACTGAGAAGAGAAAAAAGTCTCGCAGTCTAAACAGAACTCCCAGTTTCTTTGAGGCCGCCCTAGCAACTTCTGTGATGTGAGGTTTCCAAGACATTTTTTTGTTTATGTTAAGCCAAGGATGTTTATATTGTGTCAACAGGAAAGACGACGAGAACCGATATCGAAAGACCGATAGGAAAAGTTTTGGAAGGTGTCGTAGAGAGGGAGATTTGTAGAAGTTGAGTTTTAAAGAATTTTTGAATTTCACAAGGTTTCAGCGACGAACCCCACCCGGAAATTCTATCCAGATCAGCGAAATAGAATGCGGGCAATTCTAGACGTAAAAGAGGGAGCAGAATGAATGAGTTGAAGAATGAAGGGTCGAGTCATCGGCATATGACGTGAATAGAGTTAGATGTGCATTGAGAAGATCATTAATTGAAAAGTAGGAATAAAGTAGGGATAAGACAGAACCCTGAGGAACACCACTATTACTAAGAAAAGGAAGAAGAAGCCGCCCCATCAACAACAGCCGAGAATTGAGCGATTTTGAAAGAAAACTAGACATTAATAAGCAAAAGAAGGAGGAAACCCAAAAGGAGGGGAGCTTGGAGAGCAGTGACGCGTGCCATACCCGGTCAAATCGCTTTGGATATGTCAAGCGCCCACCACGCAAGTCTCCCCGTAGTTCCTAAAGGCGGAAAACCATAAATCGAGTAAGAAAGAAAGTAGTATCGCCAGTAGACCTCGAGCGCCGAAGCCGTACTGGCGATTCCGATAGAAGTAAGAGATTCCAGAAGATCTAAGAAATGAGAGTTGAGAGAAAGTTTCGAAAGAATATATATATATATATATATAATATATATTATTATATATATATATATATATAAATATATATATATATATATAATATATATATATATATATATATATATATTATATATATATATATAGATATATTATATATTATAGATTTGCAAAGAATGTTAATTTGCCATGATCTTTAAAAGCTTCAAGAATTTCAAATATAATAAGTGAAAAAGAAAACTTCTCTTTAAGATTTATTATGAATTGATTTCTATGGTTAAAAAAGGCATAAAAAACAAGTAGATGGGAGATAATAGGTTTATGCCAAAGTAAACGAAATATACAAAGATACGTGGGCGATTTTTCAAAAACAACAGCTGTCATAGAGGAGGAGAGAAGAGAGAGAGAGAGAGAGAGAGAAGAGATGGAGAGCAGAAGATAGAGGATGAAAGGAGAGAGAGGTGAGAGGAGGGAGTGAGACGAGAGAGACGAGAGAGAGAGAGAGAGAGGAGAGAAGAAGAGAGAAGAGAGGGAGAGAGAGAGAGAGATGAGAGAGGAGGAGAGGAGAAGAGGAAGGGAGGAGGAGGCGAGAGGTGAGGAGGGGACGAGAGGTGAGAGAGAAGACGGAGGGAGAGACGACGAGAGAGATGAGGGAAGAGAGAGAGAGAGAGAGAGAGAAGAGAGAAGAGAGAAGAGGAGAGAAAAGAAGAGAAGAGAGAGAGAGATAGAGAGAGAGAGGAAGAGAGAGAGAGAGAGAGAGAAGAGGAGGGAGAGAGAGAGAAAAGAGAGAGAGGAGAGAGAGAGAGAGAGAGAGAGAGAGAGAGAGACGAAGCAGTGAGGACAAAAAAAGAAAGTTGAAACAAATTGAAACTCTTAGACAGAAGAAGAAGAAGAAGAAGAAGAAGAAGAAGAAGAAGAAGAAGAAGAAGAAGAAGAAGAAGAAGAAGAAGAAGAAGAAGAAGAAGAAGAACAAGAAGAAGAAGAATAAGAAGAAAGTAAGAGGAGAACAAGAAACAAGAAACAAGAAATAGGTAACAAAATCCATGAACATGAACGAGAAAATGAACAAGAACAAAGAACAAGAACAAGAAACAAGAAGAAGAAGAAGAAGAAGAAGAAGAAGAAGAAGAAGAAAGTTTTTGTTATTTAAAGAATGCAAGAAAAGACTTCTTAAGTGAGGCGTGGTATGCAGCTGATGATAATACATTGTTATCTAAAAATAGACTCTCAAATATGAATACGAAACATTTGTGGTGGAAAAGAAAATGAGATTTCATTTATTATTTACTAAATAAATATCAAACATTAAATTGCGAAGATTTAAACATAAAATAAATCAAATAATATCAAGTTAAACATAAGATTTATATATAATATATTATATTAATCATAAATAATATATTGATATATATATAATATATATATATTAAAATATATATATATATAATATATATATATATATTATATATATATATATATAAATTTTTTATATTTTGATTTTAATCATCAAAGAAAATTGAATATGTTGAATTATGAGATTTTTATTACTGAATAGTTTGCATGAAAAGTATATATATATATATATATATAAAATATAATATATATATATAAATTTACAGTTATTTTAGTAATTTCAAAATTAATTTAATAAAAAAATATATATTTTTTTATTATATATATATATATATATATATATATATATAATATAAATATATATATATATATATATATATTATATATATAATTAATATATATATATATATATATATATAAATATATATATATATATTATATATAAATATTATATATATATATATATATATATATATATTATATATAATATATATATATATAATATATAATACTATATATATATATATATATATATATATAATTATATATAATTATATATATATATATATATATATATATATATATATATATATATATATATATATATATATATATATATATATATATATATATATATATATATATATATATATATATATATATATATATATATATATATTCTCATCTTATATCAGATCGCGAGGATGGCTCGATTGATCATCTTTCTTTTTTCTCTCTCTCTAAACCGTGGTCCTTTTCACTTAGGCATTTTGGTGAATAATTTGGTGTAGTGGTCGACATGTCGAAAGCCTTCGACAGAGACTGGCACTAAACTTTGATTTCTAAATTTCTTTGATTTCTTTTTCTGCTTTCGTAAACGGTCGCTGTTCGTTCTTTAAATTTATTAATAATTGTATTTCTCAGGGGTCTGTCACATCCTCTATTCTGTCTCTAACTCTCATTACTGACACTTCATCACTTATCCATTCTTATGCTGATAATTCTAATCTTCATTACTCTCTTTATCTCAAAAGGCGTTCCACGGAATGGCAATTAATTGATGTTAGTTGAGTGGTCCAAGGAACACTCGATCTCCGGTCTCTCTTATTTCTAACTGGGGCAGATAAAAACTTGGCTGATTTCAATCCCTAAAGTATTGTACCCCTTTTCATCTATTCTCTCAACTTCCACACAACTATAATCTTCTTAAAACACAAACAACCCAAACCTTCTGATGTCGTTAATATCCTTCATATTCCCTTTCGAAATTTTTTTTGGAAGGATCACATAACTTACCTTACTAAACGACCCTATCTAAAAGGTTGGGTTTTCTGTGTCTCATTCGAAACCACTTCCTAACACTCTAATTGCTTGCTCTACATTGAGAGTTTGTCCGATGTTATAGGGAGTATACAACGCATATATTTGGTGGTTCCACTCATACAGTTCTTTTTAAACAGATAGATAGAGTCAAGTGTTTTCCGGTTGATTAACTTTTCCGCTCTCTCTCTCTCTCTCTCTCTCTCTCTCTCTCTCTCTCTATCTCACCTTCCACTCTCACTGACTCTCTACCTTCTGCTCTCTCTGACTTTATCCTTTTCGTTCTCACTTACTCTCTTCCTTTTCAATTGGGCAGTTGTACTGTTACATCACTCTCCTCCTTTTACTATCGCTATTACAAAAGACTTTGCTTCACTCTTCTATCTTCACAGTTTCATTATCTCTCCTTTCGATAACCTGGGCTTAAACCCTGGTGAGAGTAACAACCATTTACCTAGCAGGAATTAGATATCTTCTTGAAAGGAAGTATAAAGCAGGGGATTTAAATGAGCAGACCATCCTGCTACCTGTGTGGAGGTCTAATGCGAGGTGCTACCCAAACGTTCTGGAAATTTGAACAGCCCGCTCGAACTGGACGTACTATGCCCTTCTGTCACTAGATGTGGATAGCAGTATGCTTAGTGAATCAGTGTGCCAACAGACAAGCAGCTGAAAGGACGCGATTTTTTTTTGTTCAGTGTTTATTTTGTAAAGGTAGGTTTCATTGATTTGACGTTTTTTTTTTCAACCGATATGACGGATTTTAACGATCAAAAAATCTGCATTATATTTTCCTTTAAACTTTAAAAAAAAAATTGGGAGAAACTCATTGTGTGCTACAGGAACCCCTTTTATTCCATGAAAAAAAGCAAAATATATTTATAGTGCAAGTGCTTCAAGGACTGCCGAACAGCTGTCGATGACGATGAATGTTCCGGATGACCGTCAACAAAAGACAACGCCGGAAATTATGGCTGGATTTTGCGAGGCTATCCTTGCAGATAGTAAGCAAACTTTCCACGATGTTTGTGAGATTGTAGGACTGTTCAACGAACTTTGTCGGACGTTTTGAACACCAGACGCGTTTCATCAAACTTTGTGCAAAGACTACTGAACAATGAACAGATGGTCGATCGCGTTTCTGTCTGTATGGAACTTCGTCTCCAATATCATAACTAGTGATGAATCATGGGTTTGCGGTTATGATCCTGAAACTAAGTAGCAGCCGTCGCAGTGGAAGTAGCCAAATTCACCGCTGCCGAAAAAAGCGTGTAAAATTTGAAGCAATGTCAATTCCATGTTGATCCTTTTTTTAGTTTTACATTCACAGGATTGTCCATAAGGAATTCTTACCTCCTGATAAAATCGTCAATGACAAGTTTTACTGTGAGATTTGGAAGCGGCTGAGGAAGGGCATTTGACACAAACGTCCAGACAAGTGGTAGAACAACAATTGGTTGCTCCACCATGACTATTCGCCGCTCACACATCACTCGCTTATTGACTTCCAAAAATATTACATTGATTCTACACACCCCCTTCACCTGACCTTGACCCCGAGACTTTTTTCTATTCCCAAAAATGAAATTACGGAGGAGATCCAGGCGGAATTGCAGGAGGTTTTCAACTCACTCACACTTGAGAACTTCCAAGGATGCATGTAATCATAGAAAAATGCTGGGATCGCTGTGTAGATGCTCAAGGGAACTACTTCGAAGGAAGCAGTCGAAACTAGGAGGTACGATAATAATCAATTATTGTTTTGCAATCAAATTCCCTGAACTTTTGAGTAGTACCTCGTATAACCAGCTTTCATTATAAGTGAGTTAGAAAACGTCCCTTTGGATATCCGAGACAACCTTTATCTCATATACGATATATGTATATATATATATATATTATATATATATATATTATATATAGTATAATATATAAATATATATTATATAATATATATATATATATATATATACAGTATATATATATATAAATATATATATATATATATATATAAATATATATATATATATATATAATATATATTATATATATATATAAATATAATATAATATAATATATATAATATATTATATATATATATTCTATAGTATATATTATATATATAATATATATA
>JABUQX010018283.1:22500-45000 GCA_015478945.1 Trachelipus rathkii
TTTCAGGTTGTGGTATGTGTTGAGGTTCCGCCTTAGCTGTTAGACTTTCTCTTCTTGCCCAAAATTTTTTTAGAACAGGTCTTTGGGATTGATATGACTGGTCTAATTCACTGATTGGTTGCTGTGGTTGAATAACAGTATGAAGATGGGAATGATGACTTTGTTGCGGAATTCCAGAACTAGAACTGTTAGATTCCGCTTGCTCTTGCTGAAGTTGAGCTTCTTCACTACCTTGATTATAATAACTTTGAGACTGAGGGACAATCATTAAATTTTGAGAATATTCACATTCCTTACTCTTATCTTGAAAGGAAGAACGTCGATGTTGAAAATCTTGTAAAACATTTTTTTGGTCTTCAGAATGTTGTCTCGTCAGGGGACGACGCTGGTGATGTTGTTTTTGTTGCAATTGATGTTGCTGATGTAATTGTTGCTCAGACTGTTGAATTTCGTGCCCATGATTCTGTCGCTGTTGCTCTTGCAGCATTAAAGCTCTCTGATAAGCAACTGCTGCTTCTGTTTCAGCTCTAGTTTCCGCTCCTACATTAACATCATCTTCTGCACTTCCATCATGGTCAGTTTGAACGCACATATCAAGCCATGAAAGAAGGTCTCATTTCGTTCGTTGTTCAAGAATATTTAAATAGAATCATGAAACAGCTCGGACGCCCTGCCAGAGTCGATGCTAAATGCTGTACACAAACCAGACACCCCACAGACACCTGTATCACGCCCACACACCACCACACACCGCACACCCACCCCAAACAACAAAAAAAACCCACCGCCGAACAGGTAGCTTGTATATATATAGTATATATATATATATAATATACTAATATATAATATATATACTATATACAGTACTAGATATATTATATATATATATTATATATATTATATATATATATATATATATATTATAAAATTTATTTATATATACGTATATATATACTATATTATCTATATATATATCTTATATATATGATATTTAAATATATATAATATATATATAGTTATATATTATATATATAACTTATATTTAATATACTATTAATCAATCTGTGTAAACACCCAATATTTATATATATATATATATGATATATAACTACTATATACTAAAGTATAGTATATATTACTATTAATATATATATATATTATAACTATAATAATATATATATATAGTAATATTACTATAGGTATATATATTATACATATATATTATATGACTATTTGGCGTCTTTACAACAGAATCGACTTTAGGTCACTTGCCCGTAGTTATCGTTATAGCAATTAACTATAATTAATTAAAGTTTATCTTAAATAAAGAAAATAGCCATTCAGTCTATAAATCAATTTAAACTGTTACCTTTATATTATTTCGATCATTAAGGAAAGTTTGAGATGGTTTTGGAAGTTTAAATTATTAGAGAAAACAATAGTCTTAGACTACAAGTATAATTAGTTATAAACTTTAAAAATAAAAATTATACTTTCTTATTATAACCAATAAGCAATTCTATAAAAGTAAAACTATACTTCATATTTCAAAAAAAGGTAGCGGACCAAAGACGCGGAAACTTTTTGTTCATCCGCACGTGCAAGTCCCGCTAATTTCCTGACGACTCCGCACCCCCGCGGCCTAGTCCGCACCTATTCTGGGTAGTCAGTCCCGGAGCGGGAAACTAGCGGACTAGGCGACACTAAAGCAGCGGAAAGTGACCCACCTCTGACCTACTATGAAATATATATATATACTATATTAGTGATGGTTAGTATAATACTAATATATATATATATAGTATATATACTATATATATATATATAATAGTATATAATACCAGCCACACAATAACTGAGACTATATAATCATAGACGCGGATACAGCGACTTTTTTATGAGTCTTATAATAATTTCATCTACAATCACTTAGCTGACGCTAATTAGTAAAGTCATGTGCGCTCGATCAATTAATATGATCTACGGCTATGATCGTGGTTTAAATGACGGTTGTCGTTGCGGTGGTTGTTATTCGTTTGATTTGGTGGTTTGTGTTTGGGTTAGATTTTGTATTGTTTCGTGGGTTTGGTGTTTTTTGTTTGGGTGTAAGTTTTGGTTTACTTCTTATTGAAGCGTATTGCTGTTGTTGTGTGTCGTGGGGGTGGTACTCGTTGTATTTGGGCTTGTTTACTTACTTATTAGTTTATTGGGGAGTGGGTGATGTTAAGGCTTGCTAGCTTTACATGATATTTGAGCTGCGTCTTGATTTATGTATAGGCACTGTGTATTGCTGAGCATGCAGATTCAATGTTTTCATCAGTAGTGTTTTTGTTGTGATACTGGCATGTGGTCTGAGTGTGCGTAGTAGGTTTTTATACTTTTGGGTAAGGCTTGGGGGAGGGGCCTAGTGTGCTTCTCTGGTGGTCTGTCTGATTGTGGGTTATCATATTATGTGTACGTTTGACTAGGTTTAGGTTATATTGTATATTTAGGGATGAATAGGTATGATATAAGGTAATTGATTAATAATCTATGTGATAGTGTAATTATAATGGTATATTGGTGTGGGGGCATAGCCTTGTGTGTTATGTTGGGTTTGTGTATAGTATGGTTATAGGGGGGTGTAAGGGTGTTATGATAGTGGATAAAATAATTTAGGATATATTTGTAGTTAGGGAGTTAGTTGATAGCTAGGTTGTGTTACGGTATTTACATATACAATAAATATAATATAGAGGTAGTATGTTGTGTGGGTAGTATATGTCTGTGTTCTTAGTGGCACAGTATACATAAGTGAAGTATGGAGTGTAGAGGTTAATTATGTTGTTTGTTATTGATGAGTATTTTGGGGGATTAAATATATAAGATGGGGTAGTTTTATGATGTTTGTAAAAAGATAAATGCAATAGGATTTATTATCAATTTAATCAACTGATGTTTATTGCTAAATCTGTTTCTTTACTCGTTTTTGGTTATATATGTGGATTGCGATTGAGATTGAGTTGATAGAGAATTTATTAGGTGTAGATTGCATTGGTATTATTAGATTAATGTTTATAAGCTGAAGTGTGGGGCTGAAACAGGTAGATTAGATATATTTAATGTGAATTGATTTAATAGGGAATAATTAATGATTTTGATGAGATTATATGTGATTATGGATGATATTATTTAATATTATGAACTGATATAGTGTAAGATAAGTTGCAATTAATGAATGATATGGTGTGAAATAAAAAATTTTAAAAAATTTAAATGTCAGAAATTAATTATAACAGATTCAATGAATAATAATTATGAGTTATTACTGAATTTAGATATAGATTGAATGTGTGTTAGATTTGGATGTAATATTAAGTTTCAAGGAGATGGATTATCTTGGGATTCGAAGTTTGATAGTCGGAGATAATATGATTTTGATAGATTAATATGATTGTGAGTTTGAGTGTATGAATTGGTTAGCTTTTCATTTTGTATCTTACACGTTATGTCGTCTTTTAATTGAGAACGCAATTTACGTACTACAGGGTAAGCTAAGTTGAAAGGAATAAATGGCTTGGTAATTATAAAGATGTAATTTCATGGAGTTGATGAAGTGTGTAATCGAAGCAACTGTATGAAATTAGTGCATAGTATAATGAATGGATATGATGGTAATGGAGAGAATGAATTATGGACTGAATAAGGTAAGATGTGTGGAATAAATAGTATTAATTGAATAATGTGGGGTTGACTAAGTAGTGGTTGAATGAATGTAATGAATAATATAATACATAAAAAGCGGCAAGGCGGACGAACAAGATGCAACATAATTATTTTCAAAGAGTAGTCTATTGTCTTCTTTTTCTTCTCTTACTTCTCATACATTTAAAGCATGAAATGTCTCGATAATATAATCCATATCACTATAAAAAAAAGAAAGAGAAAACGAAGGAAAGACAAATGTGGCTATATTTTGGAATTGTCCGTAAATAATTTTGTGTGGGGGGAATATAAAGACGAGGAAGATTATTGGTCTTAGGGATGGGCAGGGGGGGGAGTGAGATTTCTACCTTTAATCTTTTGCCTCCTCATTTTGAAAAGGGCCCTGCCCGTGAGTGGTGGTAGCACGTAAATAATAATAATAATAATAATAATAATAATAATAATAATTACGTAAGAAATAATAATAATAATAATCAATAATAATAATAATAAATAATAATAATAATAATAATAATAAAATAATAATTAATAATAATAATAATAATAATAATAATAATAATAATAATAATAATAATAATAATAATAATAATAATAATAATAATAATAATAATAATAATAATAATGTTCTATCAATATTAGTGTCCCGGTGTAGTGCGGTGCACAGTGCGCACATTATATAAAGAGGTGCAGTGCGGTACAAGAAAAATAAATAACTGTCATTGAGTTGCGTTGCGTTGCGTTGAGTTGGGTTGCGTTGGGTGCGGTGCGGTGCGGTAAATTCCGGTGTTAGCCAAACCATAATTCTAACAATATGTATTGACAAATATTGAAGAGTTTTTTTTGTTGGTTGTTTTTTTGTTTGTTGTTGTTGTTTTTTTTTTTTTAGTTTTGTTTTTTTTTTTTGTTTGTTTGTTATATTGAACCCTTATTGGATAAATTGTTTAGTACATAAATTATTCATGTCGGTGAAGAGTTTCTTTTTTCAAAATCCTTCGTTTCATATTCAGTAACTTTTAAATTTAAATATGACAATGACTTGGATGTATATAAACATACATACTATATTGACGTGTATTCATACATATATTGACGTGTATTGAAGTGTATACATACGTATATTGACATGTATACATACATATATTGACGTGTATTGGTCTATACATACATATATTAACGTATATACATATATATAGTGACGTGTATACATACACATATATTGACGTGTATCATATACCATATAGCTATTTATTATATATCTGACGTGCTATATATATATATAATTATATATATATTATATATATATATATATATAATATATTATACTACATTATATATCTTAACTATAGTATACACGTCTAATATATATATTATAATCTATAATACTACTAATAATAATATATATATATATAATATATACTATATAGTATGTATAGTATATATATAGCTAATATAAATAAAATATATATATATATATTATACACGTCAATATATATTAAATATTTTTTATATATTATAATAATTTATATATATATTATATATATTATATAATATATATATATAATATTTATATATAATTTATATATATATTAGTATATAATATCTTATATACTATATCGATTGAACAGCTGTACGTACAGGTAGCAGGTTATGCTTCCTCTACTCCGTGATATACATACATATATTGACGTGTATACATACATATATTGAACGTGTATACATACATA
This sequence comes from Trachelipus rathkii, assembly GCA_015478945.1. Classification (NCBI taxonomy): domain Eukaryota; kingdom Metazoa; phylum Arthropoda; class Malacostraca; order Isopoda; family Trachelipodidae; genus Trachelipus; species Trachelipus rathkii. The sequence goes on from JABUQX010018283.1 coordinate 27,930, forward strand.
TATTGAAGTGTATACATACATATATTGACGTGTATACATACATACGAACGTAAATTTATATATACATAGAGAGCTGGGTAGTACTTCTATTTAAATACGTTTGCATTTAGGTTGTATTTATAAATACATAAATATTTAATGCTATATTTAAAGTGCCACATTTAAAACTTTTTATGAGTAATTTTAAATCAATGCCGGGTGCAGTGGATACGGACAGAGTGGGGTCGACCAAGCAAGGAAGGGAGAAAAATTATTTTTTTTCCTATATAACAAAGTGGTTTAGTGTGAGCAGAAGCTGGAGCAGGGCATTTTGAAACAATGGAATCAGAGCCGACAAAATTAATTTATTCCTGATTTGAACACAACGCATTTAAGTTCTCAAAATTTCGAATAGTAGAAAAAAAAGAAAAAAAAAAGAAAAAAAGAAGAAGAAAAGAAAAAATGTATTCCGGAAACATGGATTACCGGGCATACAACTCAGTCGGCTGACCAGACAGCCCATACTAGTACAGTGACCTTCGTGTGAGTTTGCGATGAGGGTTGAATACTTCATTATCGTGTGGGTGCGTCATGTCGGGGTGGGTGGGGGGGGTGTGTGTGTATTATGGCTTACGCAAAACAAATATCAAAAAAAAAATTAAAAAACAATAGGTCAAAATAAAATTAAAAAGCAATTTAGAGCACATTTCTCGTACTCTGATGAAAAAAAAATTACTTAGAAATTAAATTTAAAGACAGCAATATGTTAGGTTATAGCTGCATCCTATTTAACTACTAAGTCTCTTTTCCAAGCAAGCTTACATTCATCTGAAGCATGGACGCCAGTACGCGGGTGAATGGCGTTGTTCGTGGACGAAAGCCGGGGTCACATCCCTCTACGCACCCAACAAAATCTTTCCCGGAATTTTATATATACTTCTTGTACCAAATTTTAGCGTAGCTGTAAATAAATAATTAGCTTCCAAAGCGCCACCCACTAATCTTAAATTTTCATGTTGAATAACACGCCTGTATCTGAATGTATATAATCAGCCTACATAAATGATAAATTGCAATTTAATTAAAAGTTTTTGCTTTAAAATTCTATCACTTCATTGACATACTAAGATTCCCGATAGTCGTACATGTAGATTTTTTCGCATATGATTGTAATTTTTACTTACTGTATAATTATTAATCTCTCTGGTTTGCAGTTTCTAGCTATTTCTGTTTCTTACGAGAGTTGAAAAATCCAGTTCTGGCGTTATGGTCTCTCCGTCACTTTCCTTTCAACAGAGTTCCTTCACAATAGGGTCGGAAACTATCCGGAGGAGCAGAGGCGTGATTATAAAAATTCTTTTGCCCCAATGATTCACATTTTTAAGCGTCTTTATGTTTCTCTTAAAGTGTTAAACAATTTGTATAATAATTCTTATAATTGAGCTCCCAAGATATGCAAATTTTGAATAATGAAAAAAGTTAATAAAGTATGAGAAAAAAAAGTTTCTGTTCTGTTCCTTCACTTTTAAAATCACAAGCGTTTTGTATAGCTGTCGAAACTTAATATAGTGCATACTAAATATCATATATATATATATTATATATATATAATATTCATATACTAATATAATATTATAGTATATACAACAATTACAAAATATATACCTTTGAATACACTATACTATAAGATATATATATATATACTATATATATATAGTATATATTATATTATATGATATAAAATATATATATATACTATAAGTATACTATATATATATATATATATAATATATTATATAATATTATTAATATTAAACTTGCAATTACTTTTATTGAAATTTTTTAGCTCTTTTGTTCGGTGACAAAAATAAAAATAAACACCATGAGAAAAAATATATACAATATTTAATTTTGAGCTTCACCACTAATTATTAACTTATAATAGAATTTAAGCTATTATTATTTATATCTTAATATCAACAAGTTTAATAATTTAAATTTTTCAGGGTCAAATTTTTAGTCAACTTTTTTCTGTGCAACGATTTAAATCAGCAACGTAAAAAACACAATGTGGCAGCTAACTAGCTCCGTCATAGGCGATGCCTGCAAACTTGAACGTTTGAGTTTCAGGCGAGAGGTACGCTACGCCCACAAGGTTACTTGTATATCTTAATTTGGAAATTTGAAACACTACGTCTAAGGTGACATAGTAGGCAAAGTGACAATGGAAAGTCGAATAAAAGAAAACGTTGAAAAAAAAAAAAAAAAAAAAAAAAAAAACAAAAAACAAAAGACGAAAGAAGAAATTGGACGAAACGAAATAGGTCAAAAGGTGAAGCACAAAAAAGAAAAGAAAAAATGTAAACTTCGCTCTGTTTCAAAAACAACCACAGCATTTTCAGAAGCACACATAACAAAAAAAGGAAGGAAAAAAAAAAAAAAATACAAAACTGGCCACCAACGACTAAACCGAAGAACAAACCAACAAGCAAAAAAACCAAAAGAAAACTCAAACAGGAAAAAAAAACCAACAATGATTGACAGACACAAGGTTCATCAGCCCCAAACTTAAGGGAAGATAACGGAGGTACTGATGTGGTTTTACATTATTTTCAAAACATTTTGTGGAACCTTGACCAAATTCTCTTAAAGCGTTTACCGAATATTTCTTTCTAAACATTTTATATTATTTATTTTTTCACCTAAATTTTGATAACAATATATTTTTTGATTCATACACGAGCTAACATCCGTTTATTTTATTGCTCCATATTTAGATATATACTATCATATAATATGCGTAGATATATATAAATCGTATATATATAGCTATAAGTAGTATACTATTAATATATAATATATATATATAATATATAATATGATATATATATATATATTCTATATTATTATATATATATATCATATATTATGTAATATATAATATATAATAATATACTATTATATTAATATACATAATCTATATCCGATTAATCACTCAATATATTTAACTTAATAATTATGGGAACTGAAATATAATACATAATATAATAATAGTATAGTATATATATATATACTATATATTATAAAATTATCATAATATAGAAATAATATCAAATATAATAGTATATATATCCTCTTTCCCATCTCAGTTTTCTCTTTCTACTGACTCCTTCAGTTATGTAAAGAAATGGCTGACAACTCTGCAAACATAGGTTCTGCATTTCATATTATTTCCTTATAATATTGCCTTAATATTGACTGGTTGTAATAATCTAGGTAACTACCTAAAGTTCAGCAACATTATATCTGCTTGCATATTTTATTTAAAAGTGATATATTTGGTCAATAAGCTGAGCACTCAAAAGAACCCGGACGTTGGAGGGCCAGAAATGCCTCCCGCCTTGCAGCATTCTGGGAGCGGGGGAGAAGAACGACGACGGCTTATGGAGTTTGACTCAGTTTTAAAAGGAAGTGGGGGGGGGGGCGGGGGGGAGAGGAAAAAGAATTTGATCGGGTACGGGGAAACTTGAACGGGCGTCGCTTTTAAAGGCTTTAAGCAGGAAAATTCGGTCTCCTCTCGTCTACTCTTCCTCCTCTCGTTCTCTCGCTGCTCTCTGCTCGGTGTGGCCTGGCTGCTCTCTGCTTGCTTCTCATCGTCTCTCTCTCTCGTCTCTCTTCTCTCGATCGTCTACTCTCTCTTCTCTTAGTGCACTTTACAAGGCTTACGCAGGGCTATTTGGAACGGATTATTTATAGTAGTATGGTTAGCTATAATATTCAATATACTATAATTATATCTATATATAATTCTATTGATTTACATATATCAGATACGCTTATATATATATACATATATCTATTTATATTTAATATACTATATTAATAATAATATATAATACTACTTATATATATATTATATAATCTCTATATATATACTATATATATATAATATATATATAGTATAATATTTATATATATTACATATATATAATATAATATATATACTATAGTTTAAATTGCTTTAAAGCCTCCCACGTAAAAAATAAATAAACACTCTAGCTGCTGATATTTTTATGAATGTTTTATTGTTGTTTTGCATATTAAGAGTGAAAGAAAGCATAGCATAATGATTAAATAATAACACTTTTATTTTTGCTCGCGGAAATTTTCTTCTTGTTCAATGTGTTAATGTTGAGTCCCGATATCATATTCTCCAGGAACTCTATAGGTGCCTGTCTCATATAAGCAACTGCTTGTGTGGCGGCGGCAATAACTCATATTTTAAATCTATTAACACGAAGGGAGGGGAGGGTCAGGAGTTTTTTTCCTATCCTCTACCTTTCTCTAGTGTTCATTAAAAGCTTCGTATCAGTTACTTCATCTGTCTACTATTATTTCGATGAATCCGTTCAAATTTGCAATCTACCCAATACTAATAACTGATGCTAAGGAGGTGGCCTTTGGCAACTCATCTTTGATATTTCTCGAATTCTTAATATCGAAAGGACGAGAAAAACTTATAGAGAAGGATGGTTTCAATGATTTTACTAGAACCCTCAATTTTCATGTGTCAATTTTTTCGATTGTTAATCTTTTACACAATTATGTATAGAAAATATTATACATAGTTGTGTAATCTATTACACGACTATGTATAATATCTTCGAAAACACACACACAGAACTTAAAGCTTCCTCGATCCTTAAAATTCCGTGGAATTTTCTTACATTCTGATCTTCCTTGGACGAATCACATTTTTTTCTATTACTATATAAGTTCTGAAGTCTTCAGGAGGACTTTTACAAAGCAACTCCAGTTCCACTCTCTAAATAAAAATAAGTCCAATGAAGAAATGTCATAAAAGGCGAGCCTCATTTTATCATATTTTTATCAAAAGTCCTTGTATGAAGTTTACATCACATATCTATGGTCGTTCCCTGAATGAATTCTTAACAAAGTTGAGCTTAAGGTTCGTTGAATCTTTCCAATTTCTTTCTTTCTCTAGGTTCCTTGCATCACTATCCATTATAATACAGAATAGCAACAGACACTGCCCTTCTCAATCCCACACTCCAATACCTCATTCTCTGAAGGGAGTCCGAGTGACTCTTGTTTAACACAACCTCATCCTTCGTCAGTCACTTTATTCACGTACTTACTAGCATTGTCCTTTGAAATATATGTACACATGTTTTTAGTCAATAATTTTAATATTAATGGAATTCGTTTTATCTATTTTTGCCTGTTACTGTGTAAGCCTCATTGTTTTTCCAAGAGTGATATATATATATATATATATATATATATATATATATATATATATTATATTATATATATATATATATATTATATATATATATAGTGATGGGAGGTAGTATGGTAGTAGTAGGAGGTAGTAGGTATATTCGGAGGGTGAAGGGGTAGGTATCAGTAATATATAATAATATACTTAATTATGGGTACTCATAATATATATATATAGTAGTATATGATAAGTATTGGGAATTATAGGTTATAGGGTTATATTATAGTAGGTGAAGTCTATTAGTGGGTGAATGGTGTAGTATAGCTATACTAGTATAGGTAGTTGAGTAGTAGGGTGACTTCTATAGCACATGTGGGTATGTGATATAGTATATATATATAGCGTATAGGGGATAGTATGCATTAGTTAGTGTGGGGTATAGGGTTAGAGTAGTAGTTAGATGTTAGGTTTATAGGGTTAGTTAGGGTGATATCGACTACTACAGGTGGGTAGGCGTAGGGGGGGTAGGAGTTGGGTGCTAGGTTAGTAGTAGAAGGTATATACGGTATATGGTAAGTGATTGATATCGTAGTAGGATATTTATGCTGGAGTATATTTAGGTAGATACCGGGTACTATAAGCGTAAGGTATAGTAATGTATAGTTAGGGGGTATTGATATTATGACACTATATATATATATACACTATCTCATACGCTATACGTATATATATGTATTATTTACGGTGGTACAGTAGTAGTAGGGGTTATCATTATACTAAATATATTGGAGTTGTATGTTAAAGGACCACCAAGGTATCCCATATAATATCTATTTTATATTTTGTTTACTTGTTTTTCCTTTTTTTTTTTTTTTTTTTTTTACAGTTTCACCACCACTCACGTGCAGAGACCGCCCTATTCAAGGAGGGGGTGGATTACACGGCGTCAGATGCGATGGACGTACTAAGGCGATGTTACGGAGGGGTGATGAGCGGCAGACGCCAGCGCTGTGATGTGGGGGGACGATTAAATTGCAGGCAGAAGATCTAGAAGATGGAAAGTGATTCTCACTCAGAACAAGAGCTGGCCAAGCGAAGAATTGGAAGACCGCCAGCGAACCTAGTCTGGCGGTTCACCCATTATCAACACAAGAACTCATGCGATTACCGCCCTCTTGTACTATACGAGAGCGCACGTGAAAGGATTGGGTGGTTACGCGAAACGAGGGTACGATAACGTTCCCTCGTGAGCACACTGGTTGCCACTCGGGCGGGACCTATATCGAAAAGATAGGGCTTACGCACACATCGCGCCGCAAATGATAGGAAGGAGTCCATAATGAGATGCTGGAAGGCAGTATGGTGACCATTGTGTATAAGCTGTTGGGGCCTTTTTGACTCGGACGCGGGGTTTATTGAAAAGGCGGGGGGTGAATGCCAGAGGCCCCGCCCAGATGAGTGGAGAGCGGGTACGTTCCGTTAGCACGGTCTTATGTACGGCCCTTGTATAAGCGTGGGGCACTGAGGAGTGGAAAAGAGAGTCGTGCGCGGCGTCCTAAACAGACGTCCAGTGTTTGCTGTTGGATAGGCCGGCGGCCTAGCGAGGCGCATTTGGTTGGATGTGAGGGTTTCTCCGTAAGACATTTTTTTTGTTATGTTTTAAGGCCTGAAGGAGTCGTTATGTATGTTACAACAGACGAGACGGAGAAAACCGTCGAAGAGAGGGATAGGGAGATAGGTTTTGTCGAGGTTGGTGCTGTCAGGACAGTTGAGAAGACTTTGTAGAGGATGTTTGAGTTTTTATATGAAGAATTGAACTTGTCACATAGGGTTCGAGATCGGACGCCTCCCTTCCGGACCACATGTCTATCCACGATCAGCGGGATTCTGAGATGATCGGGAGAAAGCAATTAAGACGCATGAGGCAATTCTCAGATGGGTGAAAAGAATGGGTAGCAGCAATTGGAAATTGAGAGGTTGGAAGAGCATGAGGGCGAGGTTCGATGTCACTCGGCTATGAATTACGGGAGGTATTGTAGAGTTGCTATGTTGTGGAGGTGAGAGTATCATTATGAAAAGGAGTATAGAGATAAGAGGACAGAGACCACTGCAGGCAGAACGACACTATTTAACAGAGAAGGAAGAGACTGTCGCTCCGGTCATACACATACAGCGCATATTTGAGTCATTGAGAAAGAAAAGGTAGATCGATATTATGTAAGCTCAAGAGAGGAGGCGGAGTTGGGAACGGCAATAGGGAGGCAGGAGGCTGTGGGTGGTAGGAGGCAGTGACGGTGCGTTTGCGTAGATACTCGGTCTAGATGGGCTTTGGATTATGGTTCAATTGCGGCGCGAGCCACGCAAGATCTATCTCCGAGTTCTATTGAAGGGCGGAAGAGACAGAGTGGAATCAGTAGTAGAGGGATAGGAAGGAGGCGGTATTCGCTCATAGATACTCAGGCTGGCCGGAAAGCCGTGACTGGCGATGGGCGTGAGAATTGGAGTGGTGGATTCAGCAGGATAGCTAAGAAGTGAGGGTGGAGAAGGGAGTTGTGCGAAAGAATGGAGATAGGGAAGGTAGGAGGTGAAGAGCTGTGTGTGAGGGGCGATAGATTAGGAAGGACGTGGAGTGTCAGAGCGGGGTCCTTCCGTTTTTTGTTTTTCGATAAGAAGGATGGTACATTGTGTGGGTTCCACTACTGAGGTGAGTAAGTGTGTGAGTAGTTGGAATAGATGAGAGAGTAGTTAGTCTGAAGGACGGGCGGCGGAGTTAGGCGCCATACACATTACCTCCAAAACATCGGGTGAGGACACATGCCATCCGGGCCGGCAGGCGCCTTCCGGCGAAGCGTGTCGGTAGGCGATTTTCTGAGTCCCATGCACCCGCGAGTGGAAGTTATCACATTCAACGAGGGGAGTCGGGGCTCGAGAGAGGATGGGAAGAGGCTGGGTTGAGGTGGGTGAGCGAAGTGCGCGTAGGTCTGTGCCGAGGGGTTGAGGTTAGGAGGTAAATGAGGAGGTCCGAAGAGGAGGATTGTGGCGCTTGATATATATGATGGGGATTGAGGCGGGACATAGACCGTTCTAGTGAGGGAGTAAGTAGGGGAAAGGAAGACTGTATAGCGAGAAGTTAGTTGATGGCATGTTTGCTTGCAGACTGAGGTCGAGAGGATAGGTTATGTTGTGGAGTGGGGTAGATCGTGGTCTGGGCTCGTGTGTTGCTTGGTGTAATGAGTAAGCGCCGTTGTGCTCGTCGCAAGTATGGGGGTCGTGCGGTTCAGACAACGGATGTGTGTGGTGCAGTAGATGGTGTGAGGATGGAGTGAGCGAGTGGTGTTGGTACTGGGGGTGGGGGTGGGAACGGTGGGGAGGTGGTGGCGGGAGGCGGGGTGGTTGGGGGAGGGGTGATGAGCTGGGGGAGAATCGTAGGAAGATTTTTCCGTACGTCCCGAAGCGCTGCCTGTCGTCTAATCGCCTGAGATGGGCCAAGAGACAACATAGCAACATACACACATAGAGGAGGTAGAGCAAAGCATCTTAAGTCGGGAAGAGAGGTTAATGATACGTGTATGCCGATGGAACGGAATCAAGAGACGAGATTCAACGAGTGGGTCATACCCGTATATACAGAGCAGAGGAAGAAATTGTGGGAGGCGATCACCTGGAGATCAATAGCAGTTATTCCCCGTATTCATGTAGTTTGCGGTGAAAGCAAACGCAAGATGCCCCACATTCGGCCCGATCAAAGTGCCAGAAACGAGTATGAGGGGAAGGCTGTTGGAGAGAAGTTTAACAATTAGAGACTATAAGGTGTGGGCAGATACTCGGGTGCGAGTCGAAGTGGGTGTATGTTAGGGGGGAGAAGGCAGGGACTCTTTTCTCATGGACTACGGGTCAGTAGGTGTGTGTGCATGAGAGCTCTGATGTTGGCGATCGCGGAAGATGTGTGTGTTTCGTTAATTTAGTGGTGCCTCGCGGATAGTCGTTGGAGGATGCTTGACGGCGATTGCGGGCCTCCTGGCGCAGCTAGAGGGTCGGGGTGTGTGAGAGATGTGGGACGGCAACGGGTAATCGAGGAAGTGTTGGATGGTAATTGAGAGTCTTCCCTAAGGACATAGACGCGACCTGCAGAAGTGCGTTGATGGAATTTGAGAGAGAGTGACTGAGACGAGTGCTCGCGTGAGGAGGAGTTAGGTGAAGGGTAGTCGAAAGTAAAAGGGCTGTGTGAGGGAGTGCTTGTGCTAGGTTTAGAGGAGAGAACTGGTGATCGAGAGGGATCGCAGAGATTGTGATGGGGGTGGTGGGGGTGATAGAAGATAAAGTTGGATTGTATATCTCGATTGTAGATGACGTGTGAGGAGTGTGAGTGTGAGTAGCGAAGTCATGCGAGAGGCGTGGTAATTAGCGGTGAGTGTGATTGTTGTATTTATTGACGGTGGTCGGGACTGTTCAGCTCGTTCTCAGACGGAATGATTTAGGAGAGGATAGAGGGCGTTGTGGGTGAGGTGCTGTATGGTAGTGGAGTGGGTAACGGATGTGCTGAGGGTATGAGATTGTTAGCCAGTAGCTTGGGGTCTCTGCATGAAGAAAGGGCAAGGGAGAGTGTGGTGTAGTGGGGTAGAGAGGGTGAGTGCTCCATGTTATGGCAAGTGTAGGTGTGGCGAAGCCACGGATGTGTGTGAGAGGTTGCAATGAGACTGCGCGTCTGTGCTGGGGCCTGGACTCCGAGATACGAACGACCGTGGGATAGCTCCGTGAGACGAGTCGGTTGACGGAACAAGAGCTAGAAGGGAAGGGCGGAGCTCAGTGACATAACAAACAGGAAAGATACCATAAGAGCGATATGCGGTGAGGGGATAAGAGTGGTGCGTGTCTAGGGGTTGAAGTCGTGAATGTGTGATGAGATGCGTTTATGGAAGTTTAGAAGTAGAGTACGGCGGGGTAGAGAAAGCCTGTGTGATGTGAGGTGTGACGAGTGAATATGTCTAGAGTTGTTTATGGGGATCGGGCAGAATAAGTTTCATAGAGAGTAGCTCGTGACACTTTCCAACTCGTTCAAAAAAGGTGGCAATGAGCAAATAGCAAAGAGTGACTGAAGAAGGAGATATCTCTGAGGTAGAGCTGAGAGAGTGAGAGCTAAAGACTGGTATAATGTATTGAGAGACGGATATTCACGATTACGTGTGAAACGCATAAAACACGTGGGTTGCTACAGGTAGTGATGGTGTAGTTTTGTGTGGGGTGGGTAGCGGTCTGGTATAAGGGGTTGAGGGGGCGGCCTGTATGAGGGAGGGTAGCTGGGTGGCTTATGGGTGTGCGCTGGGTTATGGTGGGGCGGCGGAAACGGGTGGTGGGGGGGGCTGGGCTGTAGCTGGGGTAGGTGAGAGTGATGTAGTGTCGTGCTGAGCTCGACTTAGAGTGGTAGCGAGGGTGACGTAGGTACCGTGCGGTGTGGGGGTTAGGGGGTAGTATGTAGCTGTGGGAGTATATAGGATCTAGTAGATTAACGCGCGGTGAGGGCCTATATACTCAAAACATTCATAACTGTGTCTGTCAAATTAAAAGGAACAAGATTTTCTTCATTGCTTATATGTGCCGATATAACTTGGCTGAAGAAATAATTTTGAAGTTGTTGAATAAGACAAGAAAGATAGAGGAAGAGTATACGCGCCGTATAAATAAAAATAAAGTAGGATAGAGAAATGAAATAATATAAAGCGTAGGACGTAAATAAATTACAAAAATAAAGTAAACGGAATAATTACACAGAAGGGGGGGGTATGGTACGGGTATAGGTAAGGGTATAGTAATGGTATGATAGGTGAGAGGGGGGGGAAGGGTAGGTGGAGATGGGTATAGGGAGTGGTAAGCTATAGTGATATGAGGTAGGGTGTGAGGGTGGTATGGATATGATTGATGTGTAGCTAGGTAGGTTAGGGAGGGGTGGTCCATAATAGGACGTGCAGTGATGTGAGCGGGGTCTATAACTTATAACACGTGGTGAGTACCAGTGCAGGGTTATGAGAACGATGGGACATAAAACAAATGAATGAAGAGAGGTGTGAAGGCAGAGCGCTCTCGTAACTTACTTTCCTTTGTCGACCCGGACTAAAAAGACAGAAAAGGGATAGAATTAAATGTTATAAAATTTTGTAATTCGGTTTTGGGGCGCCTGGAAATATTGTAGCATAGTGTAAGTATATAAGTTTTTGACGCCATTTCGCACTTAGGTTTCTGTGTTATTATGGCAGGGTTGAAGAATATGGAAGTGTCGAAAAACGTTCGCGAAAATGTTAATTATGAGTTGAGCGTATAGTTTGTAGAAGGTACGTGTATAGTATGCAAAGGTTAGGCATTGAAGTTTTTACGTAGCATAGGATATCGGTGTTAGTGGAGATAGGGTGAAGTTATTATCTGTGCTTATGATGTGAGTACTGTTATTGTTTAACTTTACTGTTGCATAGTTTAGTCATATTACAGATTATATCATCTTAGTATGTATGACCGGGTATCTAGGATGAATATGATGAGCGGCATGTCTTAGAGTGTGAGTGAGTGGGATAAGCGGTTAGATTGAGTTCGCTGGGACCTGGGGATTGCAGAGGGAGTGGAGAGATGTGAGTCGAAGAGGAGACGGGGGGGGGAGGCCGAAGTGGGCGACGACCGGGGAGGAGCGAGACCAAGGGAGGAGGAAGGGCCTAGTAAGAGATGGAGAGCTCGGTGAGGTGAGACCTCGGTGATTGAAGAGATGGAGTGGCCGTCGAGAGCGGGGCTGAGGCGAAGAGGGAGTCCGTGGGTGGAGGATACAAGAGGAATGAGAGCGCGTTGGCCGGCTGATAGTTCGGGGGCCTCTGGGAGCGGTTGTAAGGTATAATATATTATATAATATAGTATATGATTATAATATAATTACTATATTAAGTTAGTATTGTCTATTACTTATTATATATTCTTATATATATATATACTATATAATATATATAATAATATTACTATATATATGAGAGGGAGCTTTGGACTTCATATTTCTGTCTATGAGAGGACCTCTTCGATCTCCTTTGAGGAGGAAGGGCGAGTACCCCAATAAATAATATATAATATAAGGCGCAGGGCAAGCCACCGACGCATGTTACTTTGCTATCAGAACTCCTGGACCGTATTGAAATCTCTATGCGACCTAGAAACAGATCTACTCTAGGGCCTGGGAAACGGACTTACGAGGCCAATTTGAAGAGATGCTAGTTCCACTTGAAGGTTGGAAACCCTACCTGTGTATGTACTCAAGACTGCTCGGAACCACTTTCGCAAAGAGAATAGTTCCTAAGAATGTTCAGAGGATTGAGAGTTTCGGGGGCTGAAGGAAGAAGATGCTGGTTCCACATGACAGGGCGAAAGTTCTACCAGGAGATATACTATATATATACAATATATATTATATTATATATATATATGATATAATATATATTATATAATATATATCTAATATATACATTTTTATATTATATATATATATGTATATATATATATATATTTATATATTTATAATATATTTATATATATACTATATAGTATCTATATAGTATATTTATATATAATTATTATATATATATATTAGCTTTACGCTCTACATAGTACGGTAACTCCACACTACTATCATATATATATATAATACTATATTATAATATAATATATATGTTCATCAGTTATTATTTTTCACACTGTAGTTTAAAAATAAGAAAGTAAAAAATCTAACATTTTTAAGGGAAGCTGAAAAGTTTAAAATAAGTAGAGAATACTGGCAAGGGTAAAACGCAAACGAATATACATTGCCGACAAAGTTATAACCACTTGCAGGGAGATAGTCGCTGCAGGTGGCCGCTCCTCTTTCTGGTGGCTGTGGGCGGTGAAGTGAGCACGTCATCCATTGCTCCAGAGTGCGGAGCTACAAAAATGATATTATTTTGGCGTGGTGCGATTTCTCTAGTGCGGGGTGGAAATTTGGTGCTTCGGCCACATAGATTGAGTTCCCACCGCTACCCCAGAAAATCTCCCACTTATGATAAACCTCCTACTTCACTTTATAATATATTTATTATATATATATTTATATATATTTATATATAGATATATTTATATATATATATATTATGTATATGTAAATCCTATATACCAGTATATATTATATATATATACATCTATACTATAATATATTATTTACCTACTATACTCACTATCGTATAATATATATAACAGCCACAGCACATACTATATCACTCATCAAGCACCTACATACACAACTATAATATAATATTATAGTATATTATAATATACTATATAACATATACTATATATATATATTACTATATATACTCTATATATATGCATATATACTTTATATATATAATATATACTAACTATATAATAATATATAAATTTTTACATTTGTTTATATTATACATACTATATATATAGTATATTATCAAAAAAATATAATATAATATTATTATTATATATATATATTGATGATGATATTATTCTATATTCATAGAGGGTATAAATATCATTGTTTAATTTCTATATATATATATAAGATATATATTATATTAATATAATATATATATATATTATATACTATCTTATATAAAAAGTAATATATTATATTTGTTATTTTTAAGAAATTTATTTTTCGTACCGCTCGTAGTACTTAAAAATAACCTTTTTTTTGTCTTTTTTCTTTTTTTTCAATATTTATATTTTATTTTTTGTTATTTTTTTTACTATCTTATCTCACCTTTTGAATCTTATTTTTATGAACTTTTCTCCTCGAGTTTTAGGGCCGGGGGGGGAATTGGTTTGATTTCTTTTTTTTTTCTTTTCTTTTTTTGGGGGAAAGGTGCTTAATTAAAATCAATTTTGATTTTTTGTTAAAAAATATTGAATTTTTATTACTTTTTAAAAGAATTAAAACTTGTATCTTTTCCATTTAAATGATTTCGCCATAGGTGACGTTCTACGGATGATTATCTATACAATACACACATTGTATATATATATAATTTATAATTATATATATATATTATATATATATATATATATTTAATATATATAATATATATATATATATTATATTATATATATTAATATAATATATAAAATTATGTATATTATTATATTTATAGTAATATATATATATACATATATATATATATATATATAATTATTATATTTAATATATTATATATTATTATATATATATATATTATATATTATATATATATTATAATATTATATTAATACTATATATATTTATCAATATGTCTATTTTTGGATGCTGAAAAATTCAAATTACACCGCGAACAAGGATAGGGAAAACACACCCACCACCCAGCCCACCCACACCCACACTACCAAAAAATCCATGCAGGTTTATATTAAACAAAGACCGTTAAAAATTTGTACAAGTTTTGAAAGGTCTTCCAGCATCTTTTAAGAATTTAAAACCATTTTGAACTAACATTTTGAATTTGACTGTAAAATCAGTGTAGTTACATGTAATCTTTTGATGAGATTGACAAGTCTTAATTCTTGTTTATGGTGCTACATGCTTTTAATGTCGCTTTCCTGTATAACCCTTTGCCACAATCTGTTTCTTCTGTTTGTATATAGTATTCTTCTCCTAAAAACCTCTGTCTTCTCTCACCTCATAATTTTACTTTAAGCTTAAACTCTGATAGGTTTCTTCTTTATATGTCGTGCCAATTTTTTTGCATAGATGTTGTTCGTGAGTAGTGGTTGAAGTGTTTTGAAGTGTTAAAAAGAAACATCCAAACTATCTGTCATCCTTCTTGTTCCAATTCTCGATTCTGACATATACCTTTGAATAAATGCTCAAATATGTTACATTCTATGCCAGATATTATGTATCTGGATTACATATCTTTAAATAAACACAGGTCTATATCTTCCGTTAAATTTTAAAGCTATTTGTGGGAACGTAAAAAATTCTCAGCCTTCAGATTAGGCATGTGTGACCACAGCAAATGATTTGGTAAACAGAAAAAAACATACATAAAAGGGTAACAGTTGAGTATAATGGATTCTGACAAAAAAATCTATATTTCTTCCGATGATCGTTTTTTTTTTAATATCTTTCGTCCCCATGTAAGAGTACTAAAAAAGCGCTGCCAAACCTCTCACATATATATATATCGATCTACCGAATTTTTTTTTTGTTTAAAATCGGTTTAGGTTATGATAAGTTTTGTTAAGTATACACAGAAAATTTGTGTTTATTTAACAAAACTTATCATAACCTTACTGATTTTTCGAAAGTAAAAAGAAATAATTTATGAAAACACCGAATAACGTTGCTTATAAATATATCATAATTTTGGCAATTTATTATTAACAACATGTGGCAGAGTTACTTCGTAGCAATATCGATATATCGATTGATTTTAAAAAATATATCGATTTCGTAGCAATATCGAAATATCAATCGATTTTAAAAAATATATCGATTTCGTAGCAATATCGAAATATCGATTGATTTTAAAAAATAAATATATATCGATTTCGTAGCAATATCGAAATATCGATTGATTTTAAAAAATATATCGATTTCGTAGGAATATCGAAATATCGATTGATTTTAAAAAATAAATCGATTTGTTTTTAGAATCCGTTAAACTCAACTATTACCGACTAAAGTTTTGTAGCTTGGTCAGTTATACACACTGAAAAGCCAAATTTGTAAAACTGGTGCTTTTCTGGACAAGTTTTTCTTCAAGAATATGTCTATTCGATTCCTCTTTGGAGAACCTTCTAGAAAAAATGTCAATCAATTTGTCATTTTACATGTTATGTTTGTCATTTTACATGTTCTGTTTGCCAATTGACATATTCTGCTTTGTCAAGAAGATAAGGAACAAATTTTACTTGGTCCAACTCTTGGTAAAGTTTTTCTAAAGATTCGTCCATACAGCAAAAGATTTGTCCAACCATTCTTGACAAGTTTAAAAATGTCAATTAGACAAATCTTTAGACCCGATTGATAAGTTTACGTTTAGAGTGTAAATACTCTGAAAATTTCTTATATATAATATGAATAATAAAATATATATATAATTATATATATATATACACATACATACATTTAATAAATTTTTTCTATATATGATATTATAGGATTTATAAAATATATAGATATATATTATATATATATTTATATATATATATATATTAAATATATATATAATTTAAACAAATTGGCGCTTTATCAATTTTTTCAACCAGGGGTAAAAAATTAATGACTTACTTTAAGCTTAGTTTTCACTTTTCTAATATCTAGTAACTAGCTAATTAACTTTCCATTCTTCTAACTTCTAACTAGCAAAGTTTCAAAAAAAAGTACATCCATTTCATACCTTCCTTCACTATCAAATCTATTCATTTTATCAAGAATGCAGATGCCGAAAATATTAAAGATAGAGTAAATAAACAATTTATAAGTCTGCTCACACGACCGACCAGTGACGAACCTGAGTCTCCCGCTTAGTTGGGTGAGTGCTCTAACGCTGAGTTACAGGACGCTATTTTGGTCCTTGATCCATTCCTTCTTGACCTTTTGATGAAAATCTTCGGACAAGCCGAATCCGCCGAATATCCATTCTTCTTATAATAACATACATGACCAAAAATTCTAAAATTGCGATATTTAAATATATTGGAACGGCAGTATTCGCATGTATGAGTATATGTATACTTGGTTTACGAGTGCTTGAAGGTATACTTACATCTATATTCTTCTAAAAATTTAGCCGCAAATATATTTCTTTAAATAAAAAA
>JABUQX010018283.1:47500-52500 GCA_015478945.1 Trachelipus rathkii
TATTGGCAGGGAAAAGTTCAAACATTACCTCATATGTAAAGGCCTCCTATCATGCTTATTTTGGGTTAAAATTGGGAGATCAAGACAAGGTATTTGCTCCTCATATATGTTGTCGAACCTGTGTTGAATACCTAAGAAGATGGAGCACAGGAAAGGTAAAGGCATTACCTTTTGGTATACCTATGATGTGGAGAGAGGGAAAGGATCATGTGACAGATTGCTACTTTTGTTTGACAAACATACAAGGTAAGTTAAATGATAGAATATATGTAAAAATTTGAAGTTACACATGTCTATGATGAGCATTCATACCTCTCCATAATTACATAAATGTCTTTTTGTTTTAGGAGTAAACAAAAAGAACAAGCATTGCGTTAAGTATCCAGATGTGACATCTGCTATTAAACCAGTTCCCCATGGACCAGATATTCCTGTCCCAGACCCACCTCAGAGCTTGAAATTGGATAGCGTTAGTGATGATGAGATAAGTACTGCTGACACCTCTGAAACATACATTCAACCATCATGTAGTCAAAATGACCCACAACCGTTAACACAATCACAACTCAATGACCTTACCAGAGATTTAGGTTTATCAAAAGAATCGTCACAGCTTCTTGGCTCTCGTCTTAGGGAGAGCAATTTACTTGCATTAGAGACAACATTCTACTGGTACAGGAATAGGGACCAGGAATTTCGGCAATTCTTCCACCACTACATATAAAATTAGGTTTAATGAAAAACTATGTAAAGGCAATGAATAAAGAAAATGATGCTTTCCTTTATATTAAAAAGAAGTTTCCACACATCAGTGATGCTAAATTGCTTTCAGGTATTTTTGATGGTCCTCAAATTAGAAGTTTAATGAAAGATGATGAGTTTGAGGTCACCATGAACCAAATAGAAAAGGAAGCGTGGATTAATTTCAAATTAATTGCTACTGATTTCCTTGGAAACCATCGTAATCCCCAGTATAAAGACATGGTTAAAAATCTGCTGGAAAGCTTTAAGAAGATGGGTGTTCGTATGTCCATTAAAATTCATTTTCTGGCCTCTCATTTGGAATATTTTCCGGCAAATTGTGGTGATTTTAGTGAGGAACAAGGGGAGAGGTTCCATCAAGATGTTCGGACTATGGAGGAAAGGTACCAAGGTCGCTGGGATATAAATATGATGGCAGACTACTGTTGGTGCCTGAAAAGAGATGAGCCTGTAAAGACTCACAAACGAAAAGCAATTAGGTCATCTTTTCTTAATATTAATTTGGAGATGTAATGTGTAGCATAGATTACATATAAACAAATAGTGGAAAGACTTAAAAATATAGCAATTAGGTATAACCATTAACAGTCAAGGTACAAGTACCAAGCACTTTATGCAGATTAGAAAAATCTTATAATTACCAGTATATTTTTTACAATAATTTCATTCTTTATGTGACTTGTTTATATAGTAAAGGTTCAATTTACACGTTTTCTTGTTTTCCATTCAATTCTTGTCTTCTTTTCTGGTAGTTACTAATTGCAACACATTGCAACAAGTTGCATATTCATGAAGCATGGAAAACTGCTTAAAGAAAAATATATGTGTAAAACATTTTATTGCCTTAAAAATAAAACGTGACGTGATAGAGCAAAACTAAGATCATTTTCGTGATCAGCGGGAAAAATACGTATAGAAATTGTTCAAAAACTTCAGACATCACAAAAAAAAATTTCAAACGCAGCCCAGTGTAATAATAATAATAATAATAATAATAATAATAATAATAATAATAATAATAATAATAATAATAATAATAATAATAATAATAATAATAATAATAATAATAATAATAATAATAATAAATAATAATAATAATAATAATAATAATAATAATAAACAATAATAATAATAATAATAATAATAATAATAATAATAATAATAATAATAATAATAATAATAATAATACCACCAACTATTAGTACAACTAGTAGTATATATAGTAATAATAATAGTAATAATAACATTAGTAATAAAAATAATAGTAATAATAATAATAATAATTATACCACTATAACTAAAATCTAATAATAATAATAATAATAATAATAATAATAATAATAATAATAATAATAATAATAATAATAATAATAATAATAATAATAAATAATAATAATAATATTATTATATTGGTATTCATAACATCAAACCCCTATTATCATTGACTTTTAAATTCTAAGAGAAATTATGAGAGCTAAAGAAAATTATTAATGACTGCTATAGGAATCGTCACCATTCATCGTAGAATATGACCTAACGAGGGTAGGAATGTCCTCGTTAGTATTTAGATAATAAGAAGCTTCTGATATTTCTACGAAACGACCCAATGGTGATTGACTCCTGTACATTTTTAGGGAGATTATTCCACAATTCTATGCCCTTATATGAGATGGCCCTCCGCGATTTCGTTAGGGTGAATTTTGCTTTGTCTAAGGTAAGGGAATTTGTGCTACGGAGATTGTTTGTTCTCAAAGTTTGGTTCTGTACAATTATGTTAGTCAAAAGATCATTTGCAGTTCCATTTGTGAATTTAAAGATGTGACTACTTACTGTTAGGGTATAAATATCATTAAGTTTTAGTATTGACAAATTTTTGAATAGTGGGGTTGTGTGTTCACGGTAGTTTCGGGGCCCTGATATTACACGAATTATTTTCTTTTGCATAACAATTAGAGGTTGCAGCAGGTATTCACTTGCACAACCCCAAACTGAAAGACAATAGAGTAGGTGAGGATACACAAGACTATAGTAAAGGTTTTTTAAAATATATTTTGGAACAAAATTCCTTATCTTAAGGAATGCATAGTTAGCATAGGACAATTTGCTAATGAGACTATTTATGTGTTCTTTGAAAGAAAGCTTGTCATCAAGGATAACACCTAGTAACTTGGCAGATGATAGCCGATTTATAGTTATATTTTTTGCTCTTACATTTAGTTGAACAGGGTTCTTTTGATTTGTTATTACTAGGTAATTTGTTTTTTGTAGATTTAGGGAGAGTCTGTTTGCCTCTACCCATGTTATAATGTTTTTTAATTCATTATTTACTTTTTCGTTAAGTGTGTTTATATTACGGTCTGATATTAAGATTGCAGTGTCATCAGCATATTGAGAGTGTATTGAACTGTGACAATTTTGAAAGTCATTAGTATATATATTAAAGAATAGCGGCCCCAGTATAGAGCCCTGAGGGACACCGTGGGAAATTGAGGCAAGTGAGGATGATGTGTCTCCTAAATGAACGTATTGTGTTCGGTCAGATAAGTAAGACTGAAACCATTGTAGTGGACCATTTGTGATACCAAGTCTCTCTAATTTGCTTAAGAGTAGGTTGTGTGGAACTACATCGAATGCTTTCGAGAAATCTAGAAGTAAGAGTACACATGTTTGTTTTTCATTTAGTGTTTTGTATAGTTTTTCAGTAAGGAATACCAGAGCATCCTCTGTGTTGCGGTTTTTGGTGAAACCAAACTGATTTTGTGATAAAAGCCCATTTTCATGCAAATAATTAGTAAGTTGTCCATGGACTAATTTTTCAAAGATTTTACCAGTTGTATGTAGGATTGAAATCGGACGAGAGTTTTTCGGAAGGGAGGTGTCAGAGCTCTTGGGAACAGGGGTGACTTTTGCGATTTTTAATTCAGTTGGATAATAATGTAATTCAATTGAGTTGTTATAAAGAGCGGCTAATATTGGTGAAATTTCTTTTTTACAGTGTTTGTATATCCAGTTCGGGACACTTTGAAAGTCGGAGCTTTTATTCATGAGCCCATTTATAACACACTCAACGTCAGATGTTGATATTCTTTCAAATGCGAAGTTCTGCCCTTCGTGTGGTCTTAAATAGTCGGCAAAAATCCTCTCTGTTTCAGGAACTTCGGCTGCTAAGGTTGCCCCTACGGTAGTAAAGTAGGAGTTCAATTCGTTGACTATTCGTTGTTTGTTTGTAACTATTTCATCACCTATTTTTAATTCTTCAATTTTTGTTTTCTGTGTATTGTGACGGTTTAAAATGTCGTTAATAATGCCCCATTGCGATCGTGGATTGGATTGAGTCTGGTTGAATTTATCCGCAAAGAAACTAGCTTTGGATTTCCTTATTAATTTTTTTAGTGTTGAAGCGTATTCTGTGTATACATGCATCGGTATGGTACCCATTTTAGCACTTTTATGTAGAGTGTGTTTTTGTTTAATTGAAGTTAATAGTGCTTTTGTCAACCACTTATTCATTGTTCTCTTTTCTGAGATTGTTTTTTGTTTTATGGGGAAGTTTTTATCATACGTGTCATATAAAATGGAGCTAAATTTTTTGTATTTTTCATCTAATGAAAGATTATCGTCATGGACAAAGGAAAAGTCTGTATTTTTTATTTGGTGTAGAAATGTTTGTTTACGGTCTTCTGATATTAGCCTATATTCTATTTTCTTTTGCACTAGGGGAACAGTCGAAGATTCAAATGTAAGAATGCAGGGGTAGTGGTCCGAGAGGTCGGTGTTTAGTCTAAAGGATTTTGTTGAGCCACGATTATTTGACCACATATGGTCAATGATAGTGGAGTTATTGAGTTCATTTGGCCGTGTAATTCCTGTAATATAGTTAAGGTAACCGTTAGACGTCATTGTGTCAATTAGCAACTTTTTTCCACAGGAATTGGTATTATTACTAGACACGTCGATATTAAAGTCACCAGCTATTACAGTGATCCCACTTTTCAGTGTAGAGCTGCATAAATCATCAAGCTTTTGTGTAAAATTCCCTCTACTGCCTTGTGGTGGTCTGTAAAC
This sequence comes from Trachelipus rathkii, assembly GCA_015478945.1. Lineage (NCBI taxonomy): Eukaryota > Metazoa > Arthropoda > Malacostraca > Isopoda > Trachelipodidae > Trachelipus > Trachelipus rathkii. The sequence continues at coordinate 52,328 of JABUQX010018283.1, forward strand.
TCCTAATAAGTTTATTGTTTTAGATCCTTCTTTAAATGTTACGCCAAGAGCCTCGATGTCAGAGTTAATGAGTGAGAAAATTTCTTTTGCTTTAAAGCTCTTTTTAAGAAGTACTGAGACACCTCCTCCTTTTCTTTCTTTACGGCAAACGTTGAACATATCATATCCTGAGA
>JABUQX010018283.1:57500-62876 GCA_015478945.1 Trachelipus rathkii
ATATATTAAAGATAAGTTTTAATAGTTCAGAAATATCTTAAAAGGATTTTTTTTTATTAAAATTTAAACCTGCTAAATAAATATAAAAAATTTGTTAACAAATAAACTTTATTATTTAGTAATTATTGATTATATTTATCATTTATTTTCTGCATATTATATTTTATTATACAATTTCTTAATAAACTAAATTATATATATATATATATATATATATATATATATATATATATATATATATATATTATATATATATTATTATATATATATATATATATATATATATATATATATATATATATAAATATATAAATATATAGTCTATATATATATATATATATATATATATATATATATATATATATATATATATATATATATATATATATACAAAAAAAAAAATATAGATATATATAAGAATAGTTATATATATATATATATATATATATTATACATATATATACTATGTTATATATATATATATATAGTTAAATATATATATATATATATATATATATATATATATATATATATATATATAAAATATATATATATATATATATATATATATATTATATATTCCCTATATATATATATATATTAAATTCAGTAACAAATAAAAGATATTTAACAAGCAATTTATAGAATAAATAAATAAATAAATAAATAATAAAAAATAAATAAATAAATAAATTAATAAATTAAGTACTAAAACATGTGTATCATTTAAGTATAAAAAACAATTATTTAGCATTGTAATTAATAAATACATAAATTATAAATAAAATTAAAATATAATTAATAATTATAATTAAATAATTATAACTAAATATTTTATGTGAAATACCAAGCTTGTCATTGTTCATTAACTTGTGTATCATATATATATATATATATATATATATATATATATATATATATAATATATATATATATATATATATATATATATATATATATATATATATATATATATATATATATATATATATATATATATTTAATAATTAAAGAATATTTTTCGAACAAACTAAGCCTGTCATTTTTAAATCATGAACTTGTGTACTATCCAAGCATAAAAATTAATGATTCAGCATTAAAATTATTTAAATAAATATATAATAAAAATAATTACCTAGAACATGATTTAATAAATAATTGAAAAATTATATCACTTACTAAAACCATCATTTTTCATTATCATATATATCATCTAAGCATAAAAACCAATGATTCAACATTATTACTAAATACCCATTGTTAAACCCTTTGAGTAAATATAAACTACCAATTATATATTAAGAGTAATTAATAATTATAAATTATTGTTTTAAAGAAGGAACGCATCTTTGACTTTTCAAAGTAATGCTTGGTATTTATCACTGCCATTTTCGGAGCATTTAGAAAAATTACTGTATTCATTGCTCAGTAAACAAATTTTAGGTCCATGGTTGTTTGTAAAGGGATAAATAAATTGTTGGGTACAAACGAACATATATTCTAGTATGTATATTATTTAAATGCTATTTATAACTTAAGAAGGTTTGTTTTGAGAATCTTAGTTTGTTTGCTTATGTATGTGTTTTATTACAATAAGATACAGACTGTTAGTATTTATTATTTTAGCACTATATTTATTTAAACAATTATTATTAGGTTCATACTTATATATATATAGCAGTTAGTATATATATATATATATATACTATATATATATATATATATATATATATATATATATTTATACTTTATATATATATATATATATATATATATATATATATATATATATATATATATATATATATATATTATATATATATATATATATATATACCCTTTATATATATATTTATTTACACTTTATAAATATTTATATATAAATATAAAGAATTTGGTATATATATGGCTATATATAAGAAAGAAAGAAAGAAAGATTTATATATATATATATATATAAATATATATATATATAATAATAACAAGAACATACCTTTACAAGGGTTTGATAATGAATTTAAGAACAAAAGGATAATAAATAGTGCAATTACACCTGACTTATAATGGGAACTCTGAGAGGGTGATAACTGCTGCTACTTTAGAGTAAGTGAAAAAAAGCTGCAGTGATTTGCAAAAATAAAGCTATTGATAATAGTATGAACAACATATATATATATATATATTGTTGTTATTGTTGTTATTGTTACATAGATATTGAAAGAGCTATATAATATTATTATTATTCCATATTATATTATTATATAAAAATACTTTTTTTTTTATTGTTATTATATATTAAGTTAAAAATATATATATATTACATATGTTATTAATATACATATATATATATATATACAGATATTATTATATATTAAAGTTATTATTATTATTATTATTATTATATTACAGAAATTCTTATTATATATACATATACATATATTATTATTGGCTGACTGGAACAGCAGTGCAAAGCAAATAAATACTTTGTAATATATATATATATATATATATATAGTTTAAGAAGATGATATTTATATGATTTATTATATTCATTATGATTACACCTACATCAATATACAGATATATATATATGAGCACACACATGCATACATATATATATATATATATATATATATATATATATATAAATATATATATATATATATATATATATATATATATATATATATATATATATATATATATATATATATATATGCAGTTATATATATATATATATTATGTTACTATTATATATATATATATATATATAATGATGAAATTTTCTTCTGATATTTAAAATTTTAAATATGGGTTGGGGTAGAGTTTGCCCATGCACCGGATGCGGTGCGGTGCGGTGCGGTACACAATTCCAGTGTCTCGGTGTGGTGCGGTTCTAAAAATAAATATGTGCGGTACGGGGTGCGATGCGCAATGAAACATAGAGGTTGAGTGGGGTGCGACAAAAAAATGAATTTTATATGCTTACTCCGGTGAGTTGCGATGAGCAAAATTTCGGTGCTTGGCCAAAACAAGCTGAGGGGCTTCCTGGGTTGGGGAGGTAAAGGGGTTTCATTTAGTGATCTAACCTACCCTTTTTATTCATTGAAATACATCATTACATAAGTCATTATTATCCACCAAAAAAAAAAAATAATAAAATAAATAAATAAAGGTATAAAAATAATTTTAATAGTAGAGGAAAGGGGTGCCACGCCAAGATAAAACCTGATGGATCTAGTCCAGACCCTAGGTAGTAATTACCTAGAGAAGTTCCCCACCTAGAATAGAGAATAGGGTTATGCCCGTGAGTAGTATACATGACAAATGACATTGGATTTGAGGCGTAGCCGCGGTGCTGCGGTTCTCTTTACTCAGCGGCCTGGATTTGGAGGCCTGTAACTGGCTGTTGGAAATATGACGTCACAATGGTTCCTTAGGGTGTACTTAATATTTTGTAAGTGTACTTAAGTGTACTTTAAGGTACTTAATGATTTTTGATTTTTGTTGTTGCTGTTTTTTATTTCTAACATATCATTAGCAGCTAACATAGTAATATCTGACAAAACTTAACATTTTCTAACAAAGCTAGTATAACCTAACAGATCTAAATCCATCCAGTGAAGAAATATTTTTTTAACAAAGTGTCCAACCTATCAAAGACATCACGATGTTTTCAATATTTAATATTTTTCATTTATGTAATATCAAAGTTAACACGATTATGTACTCCTGTCAAAGTAGTATACATAACTCTAATAATTTTCTTCAAAGATATCTCGTACACCCTAACAAACTATCCTCCCTAACAATACTATAGTTAATCGAACTTACTAACCCAGCTATGTTACCCTAAGGTCATATATCAACATCTTTTTTTATACCTTATCCCATAATGTTTCACATATACATTTTTAATTTATGTTAAAAAGCAAATTTAACTTAAGCAAGTTATCACACTCCTACCAACTTAGTACATAACCCAGGTCACTCCCTTTCGAAGATGTCTTGTATACCCCAAACAAACTATCCTACCCAGCAATACTACGGTTAACCCAACTGTTTTACCCTAAGGTCTTCTCCTTCATTCATCCTACCAAGGATACTAAAATTAATTTTCATAAGTTCACTACATAATAAAGTTCCTAAAGGAATTCATCTTTTCCCACACGAGAATTCCCATAGGGGATCACCACTTGAATTCCCTATGGGTGGAAGAAACTGACTACCCAAAAGACGGATATGTTGCTGCGAAGAGAGGTGCTTGCTACCCCTTCGATTACAGCTTCTGAAATAAAGAAGACGCATCCACGGATACTGAAAGATGTGTCGGAACGAACAATCCAACATCGTCTCCAATAGGAACTGCATCTTCCATGTAGCTTACATCGCTCATGACAAAGAAGAGGGCTCGATTCGTCAAGCAATTTAGGCATTGGACTAGTAAAGATGGATGAATGTCATATTTTTGGTTGAAAGTACATTTAAGTGCATAAGGGAGACACCCAAACGCGTACGACGTCCAAATTCCATCAGTAGGTATCATCCCATGTACACAGTTAGGACTGTCAAGCATTCAGATCAGGTAATGGTGTGGTGATTATTTCAGTGGAAATACTGGTAGGGGAGACCTGTACTTCCTTCCTAAGAAAGATAAAATGAATAGTGAGCTGTATTTGAAGGTTTTGGAGGACCATTTCTCCGATTTGTAAACATTCATCAAACGGATTTCTTTATGCAAGATAATGCTTCCTGCCATACTGTCAAACGTGTCATATTTCCATTCTGGACTGGCCAGGGAACAGCCCCGACCTTTATCCTATAGAAAACTGCGGGTTATACATGAAACAACACCTACCAATAGCAGGTACCTCATCTGATCTACCGCTACCGTGGCACAAACGGTAGAGCGACGGAGTCGCATGGCAAGGTCGCGGGTTCGAATCCTAGTTCGGATCCTAGGTAGAAATTACCTAGAAAGTTCCCCTTCTTGAATAGGGGTATGCCCGTGAGGTGTGAACTTGTATTAAAAAATCTATTACACGTGTTATAGAATGGCTCCTTTGGATAAACATGGAGCAAAACTACATGACCTCACTGGCGAAATTTATTTCTAAACGGTTGGAAATAGTCACAAAAACCAAGGGATAAATGACAAAATACTAAGTGATGGATATAAATACTATATTTTAAATGTAAATTTAAATAAATCCTCGCGGGTTCTGTAATTTTCTTTTTATTTTCCTTAGACATATAATATATATATATATATATATATATATATAAAATATATATATATATATATATATATATATATATATATATATATATATATATATATATATATATGTTGCTATATATATATGTTATATATGA
>JABUQX010018284.1:0-7500 GCA_015478945.1 Trachelipus rathkii
TTGCACGTCATAGTATAGTATTATATATAATGTATGTGTATGGTGGTCTGAGACTTTCATACATTTGGCAAGACCAAGGGATTACTAGGTAATTTCATATCCATGTGATACCTCCTATTTACCACAAATACTAATGGTTTACATCTTTTCTAAGACTAATAGTCGCATATCTAGGAATTAATTACCCGCCTTCCTTAATATATCAAACAAAAACTTATTTTATAAATTTCGATTTATGTATATAGGGAAATTTATTTGTTTCTATAGATTATAGTGTCTGTTTTCACTTTGTTTGCATCTCGAAACTGATGAATCTCCTAACTTTGAAGTTCAGTGACTTAAAATCTGTTTAATTGCTGTTTGAAAAATTTGATTTCTTCTATTGGTTCCGTAGTGGAAATATAATTTCATTTTAAGTATTAACTACTTTACTTCTTGATAGATTGATACACATGTTCATCCAAACTGTTAGAAATCTTATTTTCATAGTCCCACTGAACAAGCTAATAATCTCTTTTGCCAGATCTTGCATATAGTTCAACGCTTGTCTGTCTTGGCAATACTACTACCTTCTACTTTTTCTTTCAAATACACCACGGTCTTTCTATGATATTGCTTGTAGTCAGGTGTGTGGTATCTTGTCAATATGAACATTAGGAAGACAAGCACCGTAGATGACACCTCTCCATATGTTATAGTGAAATTGGCATCTGAGTAGATTACTCGGATCATGTTAACAATACCACTTTCTCTTGCTATTATTATTATTATTATTATTATTATTATTATTATTATTATTATTATTATTATTATTATTATTATTATTATTATTATTATTATTATTATTATTATTATTATTATATTATTATTATTATTATTATTATTATTATTAAAATATGACTCCAACCTCTATTCTCTTTAGGATCTTTGAATCCATCTTTTAAATCGCATTGCTTGGATGATTTCGAACCTCATTAGTGATTATTTCCAATCATTTTATACCTTTTGACTCTTGAAATTTCATAATCTTACTGTTTGTGGTCATCTGCCCTTAGGAACTATGGGGAGGCTTGAATGATGATATTTGATATAACCAAGGCCTATCGCTTATCTCTAAACCCCTTTACTTGGGGTGTGTCAATTTCATTCTTCTCACTCATTTTTAGCTTTCTCTATGATAGTCCCGAATCGGCATTTTTTCCATTTGGTGATACTTATTCCTTCCACGTGAAAGGTGGTGTTTTCCCTGGATTCTATTATCTTCCACTCTTTTCGTACTGTTTTTTATCACCAACCTTTACAGTCTCTTTTGTAAATTAATATAATTCTTTTATTTATTCTTTCAATTTGAAAAATTGATTTCAGTTTCAAATGTTCGATTCTGGAGTGTTATTTCTGGACTAGACTGTATTTTTTTTTTTTTATAAACACCTCTTTTGAGTGTACTCTCGGTGCTACACCGTCCCCAAACCTTGGGTCAAGTGGCATAGCACCGCACACTCAACTCCCCAAGACTAGACCTTATTTACGGCTAAGGCTTCCTTAATCGCTTCCTAGCTATCTCCTCTGGTTCCAATTCTTTGCAGGGATTCTTTTCTAGATAAGTCACCATCGATGTTTTTACCGCTCCAAGGGACCCAACCACCACCAGCACTACCTCTACCTCATCCATCTCCCACATCCTTCTGATTGGTATATCTTAGTCTTTGGTATTTATTTTCTTTCTCTATTTCGTAGAGGCCCGGTATAAAATCATTACGGGACTCACCTCTGGACTGTCTTTTCCCTCTCATTTTGCCACTAGTTGTCTTTATGCTCTATTATTTTGTACAAATATGTCTGTGGGTATTCCAAAATCATAAAGAATTTGGATATGGACATTGTCAACTATTGCATGGGGTTTATAATTCCAGTGGTTATTAGGGGTATCAATATTGTATAATTTACAGAGTCTATAGTGAATTAGTTTGCATATGGAATTGTGTCTTTCGGTATACAGTCCCATATGTAGCAGAGTCTCACATCCGGATAATATATGGGGTACAGTCTCCGCACATTCTCCACACATCCTACATTTATCAGAGCCATCACTCCTTCAATATTTGATTTTTGAACCAGTTGGTTCTTAGGCACACCAGTCCTGAGCTGTAATTAGAGTTTTTCGTCATTTTATTTTCAGAAATTCCCTTGCTATTGTTTCTATAGATTTTTCTTTATTGGCATAAAGGCCTTGTTTAGTATTCTTTTTTAAAGTTGTTGGGATGCTATGCTCTTCCATTTCTATAGCATTGGCTTCTTTCTTTCTTCTGTTTTATAAGTTTTCTTTAGGATTTTAGTTCTTTCTTTGAGGTTTTTCTCATTCATCCATTCTGTGTGTTCTGATATCGATGTTAAAATTCATGGAGGTAATCATTTGCCTTTTTGTTATTGAAGTTGTTCCAGCCTTGCAGTCTTCATGTTCTTTTAACCATCCAATGTATTGGGTTCATTTTCCTTCTATATATTTTCTGAAGTTTTTCTAGATCTATGAGGTTTCTTTTTTGAACATATTTCTTGCTCTCCTGCTTGTGTCTTTTTTTTGGAAATGCCTTTGTCTGCTGTATGTGACACACCAAAATATTTTCAACTATTCTTCCACCATATAAGAGTTCCCAATTCCAAAGCTATCCTCATTACTGGCATTGCCCAGTACTTAATGTGGCCTTCTATTTTGTTTTTTGGTTTCAATTTCGGTTTTTAATATATTGTCTTCACTCTCGAGATATACTCCTTTTTTAATTCTCTCTTTCATAATTTTGTTTTCAATCTTGTCCGATTCCTCTACTCCGAGGTATTTGTACGTTCCTTCTTGTTCCAGTTCTTTGATTTCATGTTATTTACCATGATGTTTTCAGCGTGTACCTTTCTACCTTTGTTCATAACTATGAACGCACACTTCCAATCTAAAATCCATTCTAATATCCGATGAAAAATCACTGACTCACCTTTATCTGTCTCTCTGCCTCTCCTCTATTCGGCACATACAGCTTTATATCTGCGGTTTATTTGTAGAAGATGATGAGAGATTCCTCTATCCTTTCCACATGAACAAACCCTTTCAACGTACTCTCGTTTTCTCTTATTTAGTTGTGATCAAAGTATCAATGGGTTTTGGAGCGCGTATTTTTAGGTCATAATCTAAAGGGGGGACAATGGATCCCCTTGAAAAATCCTCTTTCACTTTTTTATTTTTTATTTTCATAATTTCCTCTTTCGTGTGGTAGCTTTAAATAAATTTTCCACATTTCCATTACCTTTTCCATGAATCTTTTTATTTTCCCATCTACTTTGTAGATATGCTCATTATTTCCTTCAGCCACGAATGGGGTACACTATCAATAAGCTTTCCTGTAGTCTATCCACGCCATGCATAGATTCTTTTGCCCTTTTCCAGCTATTTTCAATTATCATATTTTATTTATTAGTAGTTGTTCTTTTGTTCATAGGTTATGTCTACTCACATGCCCTTTTTGCTCTCACTATGATGTTGTTTTCCTTTTCTACATGTTTTGTTATCCTTTTGGGTCAGAACTCTGTTAATACTTTGTACGATGGGGAAGGCATGTTAATGGTCTATACTTGCTAAGGATCTTTGGTTTCTTCTATTTTTTAGAATAACGAGTTGTTTTTACCCGTTATGAACCAATGCGGGATGTCTACTCTTCCATCCATTATGTTATTTTAAGCATTCTGTTAGGGGTTTGATTAATGATGTTAGTTTTTAGTCATATGTTCTGGACCCTTGTCCATTCCCGGTGCCTTCCCACATTATTAGTCTTGTAATACATCCTTTACTTCTTTTAATACTACACCTCCTACTCTTATTTTCTAATAGATGTTTATTCTGGGTTATTTTTAATATTCTGCAACGGCATTCCGTATCTACATTATGCGACACATTGTTCTCATAATATATATATCTATATTATTAATATATATATATATTAATATTTATATTAATATACTATATATATATATATATTATATAATATATTATATATATATATATATATATATATATATTTCTAAAATCCTTCTACCCTCCTCTGTCCTGGGGTGCATCAGCAACGTTTATCTTGGTATTATCCGTACATTCTTCTATAAAATTACCTTGAATCTTCTTTGATACCAGTTTGTTTTCTTTTTTTTTCTTTTTCGCGCATTTTCGTACCTTTTTAATCTCTGTCCTTTTTGCTGCAAAAGTTAATTTTCCTTCTTACAAGAGCGTGTGGGTTAATTTATCTGCCGATTCTAATTCTTTCTTATTTACTAAATTTTGTGGCAATCTCTCTTTGTTTGCTTTCACTATTATTTCTATTCTCTCCTTCTGTAACATTGTGAGCATTCAAATTTCTTTTCGAAGAGTATTTATTTCATTCGTAAGTCTAAACTTCCACGGTGGCATCATATTCTTCCTTCCTATTTTTTGGATTATTTTTCTTATCTTTAACAATATCAACTCCCATTGTTTCTGATACTGCTCTTGATGTAGCATAATAAAGTCTGTTCAGCTCTGTCAGACTACAATTTGGTGGTATCAGGCGTGGCAGTACTCTATTTGCACTTGCAGTAACTTTGTTCAGCATAAACCAGTTTTTAATCTTTCTTACTTGTTCTTGCTTTTCAATACCCTGCACCCTATCCTCTTCACGGTAGTTAGCTATTTTGTTCAACAATTGTTCATCAATTGCATTTTCTTCTCTATTGTCACCATTTGGTGGTTGTACATCATTAATGGTTCTTTCATTCAAATCTCTGTCATGTTCCTGATACCAGCTCAAGTTCATCTCATAGTCTGACACTCTATCTGTTTCGTCATTATTATCTGTTGATTGTTCCGCTCCTACCAATGGTGAGGTACCATGTTCAATGTCTATCTCTAATTCTTCCTCACTCGTTGATTGTAATCGAGTGTGATCCATTTCTCTTCCATTGTGTAAGTTTTCTTCATCATCCAATTGCAGTTTTCTTTGCATCTTCATTTGTTTTATTCTCTTATGCCTCTTTCCTCTTACTTCCTCTTCTTTTTTCTTCAACTCCGTACTCAATTCTATCCTATATTCTTGTTCATCTTTTTCATCTGTTTCATCTTCACTCGATGTTTGCAATTTATTGTTCTCATTATTTCTTTCACATTGTGATTTCAAGCCCTCCCTCACCTGTGCATCCCCTTTCCCTTGAACTATCTTTGTTCTTTTATACAATTTTGCTTTGGTACTTTTTATTTCTTGAACTAGTTCTGAATTCATTTCCAATTCATTCTCCATAATTCTTAAAGCTTTTTCTTTAATTTTTTTCTACTTCCTCCGCTGTTGGTAATGTCGCTTTCATCTTTCTAACACCACCCCCTTTCCTTTCTTTAATATAATTGAGTATACATTGTTTCTGTTTAATCATTGCCTTTCTCTCAACATTTTTGAACTTTTTTTGAAATCTATATTCCATAAAATCATTTGCACTTATTTCTGCATTTTCAACCACGTACTTCCAGAATTCACTCTTTGCCTTCTTAAGTGGAATGAATTCGCCAATGTAGTAGCTTTCCATAAGGTACTCGTTTGCTTCAAAGTTCCAGCTCCACCTCTCACCCTGAATTTCTTGATGATCTTTTTCTTCAAATTCATGTTTCTATTAAATTTTTATTCTTCTTTTTCATAATTTCATTTTCAGTTTTTTGTTATTTTGGGGTCTTACCTAGCCTTAACATTTGTTCTATGCGCTGTTAAATCTAAGTGTCGGGAATTTCTCATTTTGCTCTACATCTTACTACGCGCTTTCATATAACATTTTCTCGCATTCTCTTCCATAGAATGCCTCTTGGGGGAATTTATTGTTGCCTTGATAAAAAGAAACCATATAATTTCACGTTTTTCCTCCAATGACCAGTCCGTTTTTTCTGCTCCCCTTTTTATTAAGGGTATCAGCTATCTGCGGTTCTGGTGGTTCCTGCAGATGTACTGGGGCCAGCCTCAGTGCGAGCAACAACACATCTTGAGGAGGTCGAGTCCTGCTGGGGTTGGGCCTCTTGTCGGGACAATTTTTGTGTCCTCGCTCTTTGTGGATCAGAGATCGTTGATGCGCACAATGGCCTCCGTCCCCCCTCATATCTCTCCTGTGATAAAGATATGGCCGACACCGGGGTCAACAATCCCTCGGAGACTATTTTCATCTACTTTTCGTCTTTTATGGTTTTTTACCAGTTTTGTAACTTGTTCGCTCCACAACACCTGCCCGAACGAATTTTTTTTTTTTTTTTTTTTTTTTTTTTTTTTTTTTTACCAGTTCTAGGGGCGAAACGGGCAGAGCCTATTCAGGGAGGGGGTGTTGCACGCTAAAATTTTCATCCACTAGCGCAAACTACGCAGATTGAGCACAGACGCAGGCTTTAAAGTCTGAGGGAGATTTAAATTCAGCAGGCAAACACAGGAGATGAAGAGATTGCCCACAGAAACATATGTGGTCAGGAAAAGGAAGGAAAACACCGCACACGAACTAGCCTGTGAGTTACCTTACATCAACTACAAAACTCGTGCGCACGACACAAGCTACCCTTGTGCTACGAGGGCGCGGTCGTAAAGGTGGTGGCATGCGAGTGGTAAGTTTCCCTCGCACACCTGCCGCTGCGAGTACCTATAGCAAAAGAGATAGTGAGCACCAACCTCACGCCGCAAAGATAGAGGGTCAAGTGAACTTGGAAAGTAACAGAACAGTTTATAAGCACTTTGGCCTTCTTGACTCGACCCTGTCCAAAAGCCCGGGTGAAACCAGAGAGCCCCCCATGATATGAGAACAGTACTCCATACAAGGGCGGATGAGACCCTTGTATAGCTGGAGTACCTGAGAAGAGGAGAAAAAAAAATCTCGCAGTTCTAAAACAGAACTCCCAGTTTTTCTGTTGAGCCGGCCCTAGCAACCGTTGTGATGTGAGGTTTCCAAAGACATTTTTTTGTTTATTGTTAAGGCCAAGGATGTTTATATTGTCACAGGAGAGACAAGAGAACCGTCGAAGAGTAGATAGGAAAGTTAGAATGGTGTTTTAGAGAGGGAGAATTGTAGAAGCTGGATTTTTTAAAAATTGAATTTCACAAGGTGAAGACGACCCCGAATCAGAATTCTATTCCAGATCAGCGGAGAATAGAAAATCGCGAAAGGATTAAGACGGAGCAATTCTTAGAAGTAAAAGAGGGAGCAGAATTGAACATGAGTTGAGAATGGATAGGGTTCGAATCATCGGCAAATTAATGAAGTGGATAGGTTAGAATTGCAGGTGCAGCAAGATCAATTAATGAAAAGTAAGAATAAAGTGGAGATAAGACAGAAAGCCTGAGGAACACCACTATTAACAGAAAAAAGAAGAAGAAGTCGCTCCATCAACACAGCGATATTGAGCGACTTGAAAGAAAAGCTAAGACATAATTTAAGCAAAGAGAAGTGAGGAAACCAAAAGTGAGGGGAGCTTTG
>JABUQX010018284.1:12500-42500 GCA_015478945.1 Trachelipus rathkii
AACATGAAAAAAATAAATCTCATTCATCCATTTCAGGATAAAATATTAGATTAAAATAGTAATACATTAATTGTTTCGATTTCCTATATCACACGAAAGCTGAAAGCTCGTATGACTGTCTCGCGAATCTGGCAGCTTTTTATGTTCAAATTTGTGCCTTAAAAATATGTTCTGCATCACCTAGTTCCTTCCAAAATTTCTTGTTCAAGTTCAAAGCTTGAACAACCTTTATTCTTAAAGTGCTGACGATGCTTTCCATTCAGTGCGGCCTATAGTGTTCAGATCATTAATCATCAAAAAAATAAAACGCAAGTTTTGTCTATTAATAAATTATAGAAGATAAAGAATGCAAATAATATATTGAAAAGGTGATAAGGAACATGAAATAAGTAAAATAATGAATGGACAAGGAAAAACACGAAATAATGAAAAAAAACATGGTGTCCATAGGGAGCAGAAAAGAATGTATTAGTTCATTATTTCAATTAAAATAAATTTTGTCAATATCCAATATACTCCTAACAGCCTGACCCTACCGTGGTCCCTACTACTTCTAGACCAGGTACCTATGCCTTACTTTCTTCTCCTACACCTGAGGGTCCTTTGCACAATTTCAGCGATTCGTCGTTTAGTTAGCAAACCCCAAACACCCCAGGTGGCCCCCAACGCCGCGGGTAATCCGCAAAGGTGCCCCTCGTCCCAGTCGTTCTCATTCGTTCACTCCATTGCTGCCACCCCATCCAGGAATTGGTCAGCAACACATCATTTTTCCCGATATAATTCCACATACTGCGATCCGCTACCTCCAAGGCTCTTACTGAGCACAGAACCATTTTTTCTCAGCGATGCACTTGAAAAAGTCTTTAAAAAAAGTTGAAGACCTCCAGTCACATTTAATGAGCAATTTAATCCATTCTCGTACACAGCTGGCTTACCGAAACAAAGTTGCATTTTGTCATCCTTAACGTCTCACGCAAACATTCCTATTATTTCTACTCCTGATGATATAAGAAACACATCTAAAGGCACTATTTATTGTTATGAACAGAAAGACGAAGATTTAGATGTCATTATGAGAAACTCTCCAGGCAGAAAAGATTTTCTGTTACAAACATTTATAGATTTCCCCCTCACCGGGAAACTCCTGACAAACCAATCCCCCGTTTACTACTTTGACCTTTAATACCCCTCATCTACCTACAAAGGTGAAAATAGGGTTCCCAAGTCACAGTGTTCGCACGTTTATCCCTCGACCAGACGTTTGCTTCAAAGTTGTCAACTGCTGTTTGGTCATCCCCAAAAGTACTGTAGGGGACCGGATGACATATGCCCAATCTTCGGAGAACTATTTTCACACTCCCTGTGAAAATATCCCCTTAACTGTAGAACTGTGAGAACCCCACATGCTTCTTCCTTCAAATTGCATTCTTACCTTTTGATAAGGTCTTGGAGCTATGTACATACAAAAATTGAGCAGGAGAGATGCTATACGCCAGCTCAGGGAAAACATATCAGACAAATCAAAGTCAATCTTACGCCAACAATTACAGCTGCCACCACGCCTCCGCGTGTTAACGCCAACACAACCCATCCTACCAGAACTCCTTTCCTAAATTCCAGTGCAGGCAGTTACTGCAAACTGTCTGCCTGTATTGCCCACACTGCCAACTCCTCAAATCAAATAGTACAAAAGCAGCCTTTGATTCAATCTCCCGCCAAAAAGCCCATCAACAACCCTACCCGAGTACTGGCTCTCAACAAACCAGCATGAAACTAAACTAGTTCATCCAGTACAATTTGGAAAACATTTCCTTTGCCAAGACACACTATCCCATACTTACCAAATAGGTTCACCAAACCTATGCAAAGGACTTTTTCTTTGTCCCTTAATTCGCCTCCCACTGAATTACTCAAGATCCCTGGAAAGATGTTTTTCTAAACACACTAGAAAAGAAATAGTCGCCAAGCTAAAGATTATTCGTTAAAATATAGATCATCCAAATTTTTAAACAGAAACACAGCTCCCAAATGGAGCTTGATGCGATGACCCATTCTCTTTCTAATGCTTCCTGCACTTCCGAGAAAAGTGAATGGAAAACTTTCCAACGTAAACGTCGCAACGCTCTAAACGTTCTGGGTCTGGTTGGAGGCATGAAGAGTGATCCAGAATTCCCCCTCTCCAATCAAACTGTCCAAATCTCCCAAAATCAATCGCAAGATGAATTACTGGTAAAATCTCCAATATCGGACCTTGTCAATCCAACAAATCCTACATTGGAACCCAATTTAGTAACCCCAACACAATTCTCATTAATAGACTGACACCCCTTCCGGTGACCTTCCTGCCCCATTTCCATAGAAGAGCTTCATACCCACACATTTCTGAATATGCTTGTTTGGCAGATACTGATACTGCTCCCATTAATAAATATCAGCATTTCGGTTGTTCTTCCAACGACCAACCAACCCATACAGTAATATGGGATTCGGTTGAACTTCCAACTTATCCCGTAATTCAGTGGTGAAGCCTCCCCTCACCAAATACTAGCTGAAAACTCTTCCCAAAAGCAGTCGTACAACCAAATCCCCGTTGTATGACTAATTCTTTACCACCAAGATTTGTTGCTCCTCCCCGTCGAGATCCACGTCTCAGCTTTTCTCTTCATTTGAATCTATCTCCAATACTACCCCTAGTCACAAAGAGACACATTTGTCTCAAAAAGACCATCATCCTAACATTTACAACAGCACAAGCATGGCATACTTTCCTTCAATGGAATGTCGTGCTACTATTCTAATTTCGAAGAACTTGCTCACTAATAAATATATGTACACCAAAATATGCATATGTTTACAAGAACTTCGACTATGTCATCGCAACTTCTTTCAACGTCGGAATATAAATCGCCGCTAACCTCCTAAGAAAGAGGTGACATGATAGGGAGGTTGAGGAATACTCATTCACAAATCAGTCACCTATTCCCCCATTCCCTCTCCAAACTAAACTTCATGCAGTAGCAGCACGAATTCACTCGTCCACGGACCTTACTATCTGCTCGATCTACTTGGCTCGAGTAGTGAATTTACTAAGGTCGACTTAGCTAATCTTTTTAAACAGCTCCCTACTCCGCGTCGTTATACTAGGAGACTTCCAACCTTTGCCACCCTTTATGGGGCGACTCACTGTCGCTTCGTCTTGTCAAGATTCCTACATAAATCTCCTTAACCCCCTTTTCCTGGGATCCTTATACACAGAACCCTAATATGACGTTTAGATGCACACGGCTTTTCTTGTAATGATATTTCTTTTGCTCCCATTCCCTTATGGATCGCTTTAACTGGCCCGCCTTGATTATTTATTCGGCAGTGATCCAATTAACCAATAATTAGCCTTTAAATGAGCTTTTGTACCAAGCCAATGCAAAAACTAAACTCCAGCTGGCGTTATGACCGAGCGAAGTGGGCTCCTTTTTAATCAACGCACAGCTATCCCTCTTTCTCCTTTCAATTACCGATTTCCGATGTTGATGAGCCTTTTCGCTTCTTCTAGCAATCGGTCATCTCCGGCAGCGAAGCTTGCATTCCGACAATCTTCTCTGGCAGGTCCGTCGGCAACCCCTTGGTGGTCCCAAGAGTGCGCACACGCCAACCGAGACAGAGAAGCAACTCTACAGGCAATACAACAGGACCGTCCCACCTCAAACATGATTATTTTAAAGCAGCCGCAGCGAGATTTCGGCGAATTAATCGCCAAACGCGCAAACAGTATTTCGAACTTACATATCGACTGTTAATTTCACCACAACTCCCTTCCCTTTAGTGGGGGGAAATTTACACAGAAAATATCTCGTCGCTACAACAACTCCTTCACACACAGTCCTCCGTTATGGCCTGATATAACTGACACGATCTCCCCGCTCCTGTTGCTGTAGCGGATGCGTTAGGTTATAGGCTTTGCCAGCCACTCGAGTTTTTTCCGCTATCCTGAAGCCTTTCAAATAAAAAAAAGAACTGACACAGCATGCCAGACTTTTCAACAGCGAGAGGGGAAGATCATACTACAACCGTCTTTTTACACATTTGCAGAGTATTAACTGCATTGGCGAATAGCAAAGACGGTGCTCTTGGTCAATATGATTTCGTACATCATGCTCCGTCATATCCATCCTTGCGCATCAGAGTTTTTTTTGCTGGATCTATATAACAGAATCTGGATGCGAATCTTCTTTTCATCTATTCTGAATCAAAGCTTTTGTAAATTCATATTCCCAACCTGGCCAAGATCCGAAGTTGGCGACAACCAAAGACCAAATTTCGCTGACCTGTCATTCCTGTTAATTAATGGAGAAAATGGTTTCAGGTCTTTTTCTCCCTGTTCTGGAGTGCCGCTTTTTTCAAACTTTCAGTTTGGGTTTCCGTAAAAACCGTTCAACTGCGGACCCCTTGGTAAACTGGATCATGAAATCCGGGAAGCCCTCTCAACAGGTGGATGGTTCTTTGTGTCTTTTTTGACTTTGAAAAAGCTTTACGACACAACGTGGAAAACTGGGATTCTCCTTAAAGCTCATTCGCGCGGTTCCGTGGACACCTCCCTCTTTTTTTCATCAATGCCTTCTGCAAATAGATCTATCCTAGGTTCGGTGCTTTTTATTCCGTCACGCAGCTTTACTCTGGATGGAAGGCGTCCGCAGGGTAAGTTTTTCTAAGTGTACTACTATTTGCTCTCCGATTTAATGATATGTTACTTCTATCCAAGCGACTGTCATTTTTTCTCTCTATGTCGATGACGCTTGCGTTATATATAGTCGGTGTCAAGCTGCTTTTTCTCGAACGGCAACTTCTAGCTATTGAGAAATATTTCACAATGTGGCTACCTTCCCATGGCTTCCATTTTTTTCACCCACTAAAACTCAGCAGTGCTTTTAAGAAAAAAGGGAATCGAAGAACTTGCCACTTCTTCCCCAAACATAACCTCAATACAGTTCGCTCCGATTCCTGTTTCACAGTCACAGGTCAATTTCTAAGACTCCTTATAGTATGACGCACTTAACATACTGCACCAAATTTAAACACCTGAAAACCAAGTCATCGCGCGCTTGTGACCTTTACGTCACTCGCCTCAAAATCTTGGGGTGCTGGATCACAGTCTCTTTTTAACGCCTCTACACTCGTCTACATCCGATTCGAAACTGGACTATGGGTGTGCAGTATACGGCCAGACCTCCCACAACACTACTACACTATTAGATTCCATCCAAAATGAGGCCGTATCTCCACAGGAGGCTTCTGATCGTCCCCCCGGTGAGCCTTGAAGTCAAAGCCAATGTGATGCCACTCTCTTCTTGAAGAATACATTATGTGTACAAGCTTTTTTTCGTTTTCCAACCCCAATACCGTCTGCTCTGACACGATTCTGCAGGAGATACCTCAGCCATCCATTAACTGGCCATGTTTGCAAACCGGTTTATTAACATTCCTAAATTTCCTTACATCCTTTTGCAAAGGTTGCGGCCTTTTTTACGAACGAAAGGGTACACACCTTGGGCTTATTCCCCGCTCCTACCATTTGCTTGCTCTGACCTCTCTTTCCAATCTAGCCACCCCATGTTGCCTTGTTAAAAGCATCATTCCTGTCTAATTCCAGTTCACATTGAATTTACTCCAGTGTTTACTGATGGCTCTAAAACGGGGGACAGTGTGGGCGCATCTGCTGTCTTTCCTGACCAAAACCTCTCCCATACCCTCCCCCCTCATGCTTCAATTTTTACGGCGGAATTAATGGCTATAATGATTACCGTTTCTCGAATTTTAATCTTAACCAAAGATCACTCTTATGTCATTTATTCAGATTCCCCTCAGCGCGTTACAAGCGCTTAAAACCCATTATTTCTAAAAACACAATGGTATCCGCTGTACAACAATTTCTTCGGCTGCTCCATTCCGTAAGAAACAAATTATTTTATGTTGGACCCCCTCTCATGTAGGGGTAACTGGCAATAAAATCGCTGACAGAGAGGCGCAAAACGGCCACCTCCCACTTTCGAAGTTGTTCAGGTATCTCTCCCGGACGCATATCACAAGGCTGCCTCCCATCACTGAATTACTATCCTACTTCGACAAGGCTTTCGCTCTTGTTGACAAGAGTGCTGGACGAATGATGCAGCGAGGGCGAAACTCAAGAAACTAAAGCGAATATTGGCGAGTGGGTCTTTCCTCCCACAGATCGAAAACGCTTACAGCGAGGTGATACTTCGCACGCCTCCGTATTGGCCACGCTAATATCAATCACAGTCACTATATGGTCACGAGACCCTCCTCCCATTTGCCAAATTTGCCGTGCCAACAACCTCAATCTGTTCGCTCAATATCTTCCATTGATTGTTCCATCTGGGCCCTTTCGCAGTCTCATTTTCCTGCTTTACGGCCTAACACCTTTGAAAGATTACCATATCTTTTGTCGAATTCCCACTTTAGCAGTAACTCTATTTTCGTTGTATCTTCAAGAAGTGAAATATTTTATATAACATTTTGTATTTTGTTATTAATCTTAAGACTATTAATAATACAAGGGTATAATTTTATGTAGTTTTTTTTATTTTTTGACTGACTGAATTTCCTCATCTAAATCTTCCTTTGACTTGATAACATATTATGAAGGGCCCCTCCCATAGTGCTGATTTTTTTTTCAGCGCAGTATGGCCGCTTTTTCTGTTGAGCGTGGTGGGGTCTGTACACTGACTCAAAAAAAATCTACTCCAAAGTCCTAACCCCCTTCCTCAAACTCTCCATACTTTATCACTCTCTTATCAAACTCTCCATACTTTATCACTCCCTTAAGCCCTCTCATCGCCTCCAAAGTCAAAACAAATAATCTCTCTTAAATTTTATAACTACATTATATAAAAGATCATTTCATCTCGATTTGATTGTTATAAAAGCTATTTTATTTCAGCATGCCCACATATATCCAAATCTGAATGGTTATAGTTTTTAATGTTGCTTAAACATTTTTGTGAGTATTGTATCTTTAAGCGAAGTATTTATCCTTTTATTTTAATAAATTTGAGATTAAGATTAGAAAGCTTATAAACAATAATCACTTGTCAAAAAAGAATTTGCCCCAAGACAAAGAATACCTGTTTCCTACATGTTTTCCTTCTTACTTGTTTCTTACATGTTTATTTTTCCTGTTTCTTACAAGTTTATTTTTCCTGTTTCTTACATGTTTATTTTTTCCTGTTTCTAACATGTTTATTTTTCCTGTTTCTTACAAGTTTATTTTTTCTGTTTCTTACATGTTTATTTTTCCTGTTTCTTACATGTTTATTTTTCCTGTTTCTTACATGTTTTTTTTAATCCAGAATTCAAAAATTGTATTGGTTTTTGTCTGTTTTTGTTTGACACTATTCACATGTAAACATGGAAAAAATTGCAAAAATAAATGATTTTTCCCGCGAACAGAGAGCCATAACGGTTGGATATGCAAACAGATATTGTAAATAAAATATGTGTATCTTGTCCAAATAATATACAAAATATGCTGTGAAAATTTCAAATCGATAGGACGAAAAATAAAAAAAGATATAGCGGGTTTTCATTTATGAAATGTTAAAAAAATATTTTTACATTTTTTTTTCAATTTTCAAGTGAATGGCGGCAATACTGGACGTTATAGACAAACACCCAATTATATATTTTTGGATTCAGAGCAAAAAAAAAAACTACAATAAGAAAGAAGTCTTATATACAGGTCAACAAAAGTTTGTTCCCAATAATAATAAATAATATAATATAATAATAATAACTAATAATAATAATCATATATAATGAATAATAATAATAATAATAATAATAATAATACTAATAATAATAATACATAATAATAATAAATAATACCGTATTTCGAATTTTTGTCGCCTTGTATTTAAGACTTGTTTCTTATATAGTGTTTTAAGCTGAATCCAAAAATTATATTGGTGTTTTCTCAATAAGGTCCAGGTATTGCCGCCATTCACTTGAAAATTGAAAAAAAAATGTAAAAATATTTTTTTAACATTTCATAAATGGAAAACCGCTATATCTTTTTTATATTTAATCCTATATATATGAAATTTTCAAAGCACGTATATTTGGCTAGATACACATATTTTATTTAAATATCTGTTTGCATATCCAACCGTTTTGTCTCTCTGTTCACGGAAAAAATCATTTATTTTTTGGCATTTTTTTCCATGTTTACATGTTAGAGTCATGTCAACCAAAAACAGACCAAAAAAACAGGTTAAAATTCTGGATTAAAAAAAAACATGTAAGAAACAGGAAAAATAAACAGGAGAGAAGCAGGAAGAAAAATATTTGGGAAGAAAGAAAATAAGGAGAAAGAAACAGGAAAAAATAACAACGGGAAAAATTGAAAATCTTCTAGAAGATATTGAAGCAAATAAAAAATACTTGTAAAAACAGGAAAAATAAACATGTAAGAAACAAGTAAGAAGGAAAACATGTAGGAAACAGGTATTCTTTGTCTTGGGGCAAATTCTTTTTTGACAAGTGATTATTGTTTATAAGCTTTCTAATCTTAATCTCAAATTTATTAAAATAAAAGGATAAATACTTCGCTTAAAGATACAATACTCACAAAAATGTTTAAGCAACATTAAAAACTATAACCATTCAGATTTGGATATATGTGGGCATGCTGAAATAAAATAGCTTTTATAACAATCAAATCGAGATGAAATGATCTTTTATATAATGTAGTTATAAAATTTAAGAGAGATTATTTGTTTTGACTTTGGAGGCGATGAGAGGGCTTAAGGGAGTGATAAAGTATGGAGAGTTTGATAAGAGAGTGATAAAGTATGGAGAGTTTGAGGAAGGGGGTTAGGACTTTGGAGTAGATTTTTTTTGAGTCAGTGTACAGGACCCACCACGGCTCACAGAAAAGCGGCCATACTGCGCTGAAAAAAATCAGCACTATGGGAGGGCCCTGTCATAATATGTTTCAAGTGTCAAAGGGAGATTTGGGTGGGGAAATGAATATTCAGTCAGTCAAAAAATAAATAAAAACTACATAAAATTATACCCTTGTATTATTAATAGTTAGATTATCATAACAAAATCACATGTTATAAAGAATATTCACTTCTTGAAGATACAAGAAAATAGAGTTACTGCTAAAGTGGGAAGATTCAGACAAGATATGGGATAATCTTTCAGAAGGTGTTATGGACCGTAAAGCAGGAAAATGACGACTGCGAATAGGGCCCAGATGGGAACAATCAATGAAGATATGGCGAACAGATTGAGGTGTGTGGCAAACGGCAGAATTTGCAAATGGGAGGAGGGTCCTGTGTTCATAGTGACTGTGAGTGATATTAGCGTGGCCAATACGGAGGCGTGCAAAGTATCACCTCGTGTAAGCGGTTTTCGTCTGTGGAGGAAGACCACTGGCAATATTCGGCTTTATGTTTCTGAGTTTCGGCTCCTCGCTGATCATTCGTCCAGCACTCTTGTCAACAAGATCGAAAGCCTTGTCGGAGAGCAGGATAGTAATCAGTTGATGGGAGGCAGCCTTGTCGATGGCAATCCGGAGATACCTGGAACAACTTCGAAAAGTGGAGGTGGCCGTTCTTGGCCTCTCTGTCAGCGATTTTTTTTTGCCATTCACCCCCATGAGAGGCGGGTCAACATAAAATATTTGTTTCTTACGGGAATGGAGCCCCGAAGAAATGGTTGTACAGCGGATACCATTGTGTTTTTAGAAAATAATTGTTTTAAGCGCTTGTAACGCGCTGAGTGAATCTGAATAATGACATAAGAGTGATCTGGTTAAGGATTAAATTCGAGAAACGGTAATCATTATCGCCATTAATCCGCGTAAAAATTGAAGCATGAGGGGCGAGGGTATGGGAGAGGTTTTGGTCAGGAAAGACAACAGAAGATGCGCCCACACTGTCCCCCGTTTTAAAGCCATCAGACACTGGAGTTAATTCATCATGAACTGCGGATGGCGATGATGCTTTTACAACGGCAGTTTGGATGGCTAGATTTGGAAGAGAGAGGTCAGAGCCAAGCAAATGTGGGAGCGGGGAATAGCCAATGGTGTGTACCTTTCGTCGTACGAAAAAGGCAGCACCTTTTTTTTAAAATTGCTAATTTAGATTTTTAAACCGTGTTTGCAAATGGCCAGTAATTGGGATTCTGAGGTATCTCTCTGCAGATCGGTGTCAGAAGCAGACCGGTATTGGGTTTGAAACGAAGATAGCTTGTACAAATAATGTATTCTCTTCGAAGAGAGAGTGGCATCACATTTGCTTCAATTCAAGGCTCACCTGGGGACGATCGGAAGGCTCAAGTGGGAGATTCGGATCGCCTCATTTTGGATGGGATCTAATAGGTGTAGTAGTGTGTGGAGGTCTGGCCGTATACTGCACACCCATAGTCCAGTTTCGATCGGATTAGGACGATGTAGAGGCGTAAAAGAGACTTGTGATCAGCACCCCAAGATTTTGAGGCGAGATGACGTAACAGGTCAAGCGCGCGATGACTTGTTTTCAGGTGTTTAATATGTGGGTGCATATGCTCTAGTGGTCATCTATAAGGAGTTCCTTAGAAATTTTGAGCCTGTGTGTTACCAGGAATGGCGTACTTGTATGATGGTTAGGTTTGGTGGAAGAAGGTGGCAAGTTCTTCGATTCCCTTTTTTTCTTAAAAGCACTGCTGAAGGTTTTTAGTGGAGAAAAATGGAAGCCATGGAGTTAACACATTGTGAAATATTCTCAATAGCTAGTTGACATTCAAGTAATGGCAGCAAAAGCAGCCTGGCACCGGCTTTATATAACGCAAGGTCATCGACATAAAGAAAGAAAAATTGACATCGCTGGATAGAAGTAACGATATCCATTAAATCGGAGAGCAAATAGTAGTACACTTAGAAAACTACCCTGCGGACGCCTTCATCCAGAGTAAGTGGCGTAACATTATAAGAGCACCGAACCTGGATAGATCTATTTGTCAGAAGGCTTTGATGAAAAGAGGGAGTTGTCACAGAACCGAGCGAATGGAAGTTTAAGGAGAAATCCAGTTCTCCACGTTGTGTCGTAGCTTTTTCAAGGTCAAAAAAGACACCCAAGAACCATCCACCAGTTGAAAGGGCTTCCCGGATGTCATGGTCCAGTTTTACCAAGGGGTCCGCAGTTGAACGGTTTTTACGGAAACCAAAAACTGGCAGTTTGGAGAAAGCTTGGTGGCACTCAGACAGGGAGAAAGCGGCCAGAAACCTTTTCTCATTTTAACAGGTGACAGGTCAGCGAAATTCGTCTTTGTTGTCTGCCAACTTCGGATCTTTGCCAGTTTGCGGAATAGGAATTACAAAGCTTTTGTCCTAAATAGATGGAAAAGAATTCGATCAGATTCTGTATTATATAGATCCAGCAAAAATGATGATTCGGAGGGATGATATGACCGAGCATGATGTACGAAATCATATCTTGGACCAAGAGCACCGTCTTTGCTATGACCCAAGTGCAGTTTGATACTCTGCAAGTGTGAAAAGACGTTGTAGGTATGATCTTCCCTCTCCCTTGTTGAAAAGTCTGGCAGTGCTGTGTCAGTTCTTTTTTTTTTGGAAAGGCTTCAGTATAGCGGAAAAAGAACTCGAGTGGCTGGCAGCTATAAACTAACGAATGCGCCCGGTACCAGGAGCAGACCCAAGGTAGTTAAATCAGGCCGTGTCCCAGGACTGTATGTGAAAAGTTGATGAGGCGACGAGATCATTTTCTGTGTAATTTTCACACTAAGGTGAAGGGAGTTGTGGGAATTAACAGTCGATATGTAAGTTCGAAAAATATTGTTTACCGCGTTTGCGCGATTATTCGCCGAGATCTCGCTGCGGCTGCTTTAAAAAATAATCATGTTTGAGGTGGTACTGGTCCTTTTGTATTGCTGTAGAGTTTTTTTTTTTCTCTCGGTTGGCTTGTGCGCACTCTTGGAACCACCAAGGGGTTGCCGACGGCCTGCCAGAGGAAGATTGCGGATGCAGCTTCCGCTGCGAGTATTAAAAAAGGAAAATCGAAAGCGAAAGGCATCATCAACAGCGGAAACTGGTTATTGAAGGGAGAAAGCGGGGTAGCTGGGCTTGATAAAAGGAGCCCACTTCGCTCGGTCATAACGCCAGCTGGGTTGTTTTTTGCATTGGCTTGGTACAAGCTCATTTAAAGCTATTATTGGTTAATGATCACTGCCGAATAAATAATCAAAGCGGGCCCAGGTAAAGCGATCCATAAGAGAATGGGAGCATAAAGGAAATATCACTACAAGAAGAAGTGTGTGCATCTAAATGTTCATATGTAGGGGTTCTCTGTTAAGGCATTCCCAGGGAAAGGGGGTTAGGAGATTCTATTAGGATCTTGGACATGGACGAAGCGACAGAGTCGCCCCATAAGGGTGGCAAAGGTTGAAGTCTCCTAAGTATACAACGACCGGAGTAGGGGAGCTGTTTAAAAAGATTCGCTAAGTCGACTTATAAATTCAGCTACTCGGAAGCCAAGTAGATTGAGTCAGATGTAAAGTCGGTGGACGAGTGAATTCGTGTGCTTGCTACTGCATGAAGTTTAGTTTGGAGAGGGATTGGGGAATAGGTGGGACTGATTTGTGAATGAGTATTTCCTGCACCTCCCCTATAATTGTCACCTCTTTCTATAGAGGTAGCGGCGAATTATATTCGGCGACGGTTGAAATAAGTCGCGGTGACATAGTCGAAGTTCTTGTAAACATATGCATTTTGGTTACATATATTTATTAGTTGAGCAAAGTTCTTCGAAATTAGAATAGTAGCCACGACAATTCCATTTGAAGAAAGTTGCCATGCTATGAATGTTATAAATATTATGAGGATGATCTTTTTTGAGACAATTGTCTCTTTGTTACTGGGGGTAATATGGAGGTAGATTAAATGAAGAGGACAGGCTGAGACATGGATCTCGACGGGAGGACAACAATATCTTGGTGTGTTAAAGAATAGTCGCCATACAAACGGGGATTTGGTTGTTAGACTGCCTTTTGGAAGAGTTTTCAGTAGTATTTGGTGGGAGGCTTCACCATGAATACGGGATAAGTTGAGTTCAACCGAATCCATATTACTGTATGGGTTTGGTTGGTCGTTGGAAGAACACCGAAATGCTGATATTTATTAATGGGAGCAGTATCAGTATCTGCCAAACAACATATTCAGAAAATGTGTGAGGATATGAAGCTGTCTCTATTGGAAATGGGGGAGAAGGTGTCACGAAGGGTGTCATCTTTTGAGAATGTGTTGGGGTTACTAAATTGGGTTCCAATGTACGGATTTGTTGGTTGAACCCAAGGCCGATATTGGAGAACTTTAGCCAGTAATTTCATCTTCGATTGATTTTGGGAGATTGGACAGTTTTATTTGGAGAGTGGGGAATTCTGGATCACTCTTCCATGCCTCAAACAGACCCAGAACGCTTAGAGCTTTTGCGACGCTTTTACGTTGGACAGTTTCCATTCACTTTTCCTCGGAAGTGCAGGAAGCATTAGAAAGAGAATGGGTCATCGCCACTCAAGCTCATTTGGGAGCTGTTGTTTCTGTTTTAAAAATTTTGGATGATCTCAATAATTTTAACGAATAATCTTTAGCTTTGCGACTATTCTTTTTTCTGTGTGTTTAGAAACCTCTTTTCCAGGGATTTGAGTAAGTAATAGGGAGGCGAATTAAGGGACAAAGAAACGTCCTCTTGGCATAGGTTTTGGTGGGAACCTATTTGGTAATATGGATGAGTGTGTCTGGCCAGGAAATGGTTTTTCCAAATTTTGTACTGGATGACCCAGCTTAATTTCATTCCTGGTTTGTTGAGAGCCAGTAATCGGGATAGGGTTGTTGATGGCTTTTTGCGCGGGAGATTGAATCAAGGGCTGCTTTTGTTAATTTGAAGGAGTTGCAGTGTGGGCCATCAGGCAGACAGGTTGCAGTAACTGCCTGAGTTTCCCTTGGAAATTTAGCAGAGGAGTTCTGGTAGGATGGGGTTGTGTTGGCGGTTTAACACGGGAGGCGTGGTGGCAGCTGTCATTGTGGCGTTAGATTGACTTTGATTTGTCTGATATTTTCCTGATCTAGTATGGCATTCTCCTGCTCAATTTTTTGGTATGGTACATAACTCCAAGACCTGTTCAAACAGGTAAGAATGGCATTTGAAGGAAGAAGCACTGTGGGGTTCTCTACAGTTTTCTACAGTTAGGGGTATTTTCCACAGGGAGTGTGAAATAGTTCTCCGCAGATGGGCATTATGTCATCCGGTCCCTCTACAGTATTTTCGGGGATGACAAACCGTTGACATTTAAGGCACGTCTGGGTCGAGGGATATACGTGCGAACACTGTGACTTGTGAACGCCTATTTTCACCTTGTAGGTAGATGAGGGGTATTAAAGGTCAACAACAAACGAGGATTTGGTTTGTCAGGAGTTTCCCGGTGAGGGGAAATCTATTAAATGTTTGTAACGGAAAATTTTCTGCTGAAGATTTCTCATAATGACATCTAAATTTTCGTCTGTCCTATTTCATAACATAAATTAGTGCGCATCAGCACCACCTATTATCATCAGGAGTAGAAATAATAGGAATGTTTGCGTGAGACGTTAAGGATGACAAAATGCAACTTTGGTTTCGGTTAGCAGCTTGTACGAGAATGGATAAATTTCTCATTAATGTGACTGGAGGGTCTTCAACTTTTAAAACTTTTTCAAGTGCATCGCCGCTGAGAAAAATGGTTCTGTGCTCAGTAAGAGCCTTGGAGGTAGCGGATCGCAGTATGTGATATATCGGGAATGATGTGTTTGCTGACAATCCTGGAGGGGGTGCAGCATATGGAGTGAACGAATGAGAACGACTGTGACGGTGGGCACCTTTTGCGGGATTGCCCGGGCCGTTGGGGCACCTGGGGTGTTTGGGGTTTGCTAACTAAACGACGAATCGCTGAAATTGTGCAAAGGACCCTCAGGTGTAGGAGAAGAAAGTAAGGCATAGGTACCTGGTCTAGAAGTAGTAGGGACCACGGTAGGGTCAGGCTGTTAGGAGTATATTGGATATTGACAAAATTTATTTTAATTGAAATAATGAACTAATACATTCTTTTCTGCTCCCTATGGACACCATGTTTTTTTTCATTATTTCGTGTTTTTCCTTGTCCATTCATTATTTTACTTATTTCATGTTCCTTATCACCTTTTCAATATATTATTTGCATTCTTTATCTTCTATAATTTATTAATAGACAAAACTTGCGTTTTATTTTTTTGATGATTAATGATCTGAACACTATAGGCCGCACTGAATGGAAAGCATCGTCAGCACTTTAAGATAAAGGTTGTTCAAGCTTTGAACTTGAACAAGAAATTTTGGAAGGAACTTAGTGATGCAAGAACATATTTTTAAGGCACAAATTTGAACATAAAAAGCTGCAGATTCGCGAGACAGTCATATGAGCTTTTACCTTTTTAGATGATGGGTAACAATTAATTATTACTATTTTATCTAATATTTTATCCTGAAATGGATGTGAATGAGATTGTATTTTTTTCCATGTTTATTATAAATTCATATAATTTTTAGTAAATTGAAATTGGAATTTAAAGCTTTAAAAATTAAATAAAAGACTTAAAATATATTTTGCCGAAGGAATAAATGTACAAATTACGTTCTACGGTAAGGTAAAAATATATACCTATATATATATATATATATATATTATATATAATATTATATTATATTATATATATATATATATTCTATATATATATATATATATATATATTTAATGCATAACTATGTTTCATGTATACATATATTACTTCGTTATTTTAAATATTTAAGCGTTTTATTTGATTTTAAAATCTTTAAATTCATATTTCCATGTCATAAATTATGCGAATTTATTATAATAAACACGGGGAAAAAATGCAAACATATTTCATATTATTTTAGGGAAAAAACTGATTAAAGTAAAAATTTACTGTATTAATTTACAGTGTAACACGAAAGTTAAAATGTCGTACAATTGTTTTGCGAATCTGGCAACTTCTCAATACAAATTATCGCGCTCTAAAATAAAAAGAGAATATGGAAAAATTGATCTGGTCCTTTTAATATCTTTGCTTTGAACTCACAATGTCCTAAAGGGCAGTTTTTGTTTGCCTGAAGGGATGGCATATACCCTTAGTAAATTAGGTTTCCTCTTAGTAACCTATCGAAATAAGTTAAAAAAAAACTTTAGTAACTTTTTATCCATATTTAGAAACTTTTTATCTAGGTTAGCAACTGTTAGCAATATTTTAGTCGCGTTTAGCAACTTTTTAACCATTTATTTCCATTGGTTATTTTGTGGCTGTAATGGTATAATATATGTTAAAATGGTATATAATTAGGGGGAAAAGAAGTTTCTATCTTCGTGGAGGAAAGTACATAAGGAGAAATATTTTATTATTAAAAATAATAGTAATTATTTTTTTGTTCACAAATATTCCTTCTTATTATATTTTGTAGTGATATTGTGACAATCAAAAGTAGTGAAGATCTTTTGAACATGTTTTTATTTAAATTAAAAGGAGTGGGATTTCATAGTGAGGTAATAACGTCCGAGGAGTTTTAAAAATGAAGAGGGAAAAGAAAATTAAAAGACTGGAAAATTCGAATGTAGATATTAAAGACATTTCTCTTCACGAATGTTAAAACTACCTAACCTAACCTAACCTAACCTAACCTAAACTTAAAAGTAAAAGAAGTAAGAAAGAAATAAATTAAGTTTGATATTTAAATACTAAAACACAAAAAGTTAATAAATTAATAGAGTTTAAATTTTCTTCCTCATAAAAAATTTAATTTTAAGTTTATGTATTACTAAAATTTATGAACTCTAGTTTATATTTTTCTATAGATACATTAAAACTACAATTATATTTGTTCTATTACAACTAAATGACACAATAAATTTTTTACGTAGAAAAGACATAGTGAGCATAACAAAAGTTTCTTCACCTACTTATTTTTTTAGCCATAGTGCGCATAAAAAAAGTTGCTTCACTTGCTTATTTTTTAATAACAAAAATAATTAAAAAAAAATTGGTTGGGACGTTTTTATAATTTAGATCATCGTTCGAACATTTTTCGGTGTTGTAGAGGAAAAAATATATAACCTTTGATAAAATCCGCTGGGGGATGGGATCAGGTAAAGACAAGGACACCCAAATTAATGGGTTGCCAGAATTCTCCTATTGGTTGGAATTTATGAAGTACTATCTATTTATTGGTCGAGATTTTAATAATAATTAATTAAATTAAATCTAAGTTTTATAATTGTTGTACAAAATAAACGTACTTAATAATAATAATAATAATAATAATAATAATAATAATAATAATAATATAATAAGTAGAAAAGTATTGATTTTAAAACTGAAAATGGTTATAATAAATAATAACAATAATAATAATAATAATAATAATAATAATAATAATAATAATAATAATAATAATAATAATAATAATAATAATAATAATAATAATAATAATAATAATATAATATTTTAATAATATTTAAAAGAAAAATTTTGAAAAGCAATTCATAATTGTAATTATATTGAATTCTGGCAACCATCGATCTGGGTGTAATTATCTTTACCTGATCTCGAAGAAGTTTTGGTTTAGGTTAACCATTAAAATGAAAAACTACTTTTTTGAGGTAACTTTTCGGAAACTTTTGAATTTTTTGTGACTATTTATAATAAATTTTATGATGAAATACTAGAAGGTGAATGAGAAGTAAGTTAAACACATGTAGAAACAAGATGGAGCATAAATAAACATGAGAAAAAAAACATAAAAAAAAAATTTCGGGGAGCATAAACTCGTAAAACATGATAAAAAAAAGCATAAAAAACATTTCAGGGAGCATAAACTTGTAAAACATGAGAAAAAATCATAGAAAACATTTCAGGGAGCATAATCTTGTAAAACATGAGAAAAAATATAAAAAAAAACACTTCGAAAGGAAAGTCTACCTCATCGGGTTTTGCTCTATCCCTAAATGTGGGAATAATTGGCTTTTCTCTAAAGAATCCAATATCGTTGTTCAAGAAGCGTCTGCCATTGAAATTTCTTTCACTTTCCCCTGCTGGAGGAGTGTATAGTAAGTTCCCTTTGCTGGATGTAGAATAGTCTATTCGAGGGCTACTCCCGATTCCCCTTTCCAGTGGTCTGGAATTAAAAACAGGAATGAAGAACCTCTTTAAAAACACAGAAAAAAACTAAAATTTATTTATTAAAATTAAATTTATTATTAAATAATACATGTTGAATTTATTTAAATATAAAGAGTTTTTATTTTGGTGTGAAAAATTTAACTAAAATTTAATATTTTCAGTATATGGTTCAGCCTGAGCTTATTTAAAAGCAACATAAAATTTAGCTTCAATCAATTTAAATGATTTTTTTCATTTTTTCTTTTTTTTCTTTTTTTTTTTTAGAAATCCAAAGCACTCAAAATTTAATAATTTAAATTTTAAAAATAAAGAAAAAAAAATGAAATAAAAATTAGTAAATATATAATTAAAAATTAAAAGAAACAAACGATTAGTTTTTTAATTAAAATTTTATATCAGAATCAGTGACATTATTATTATTATTATTATTATTTATTATCTATATTATTATTTATTATTATTATTAAATTTTTTAAATTCTTAAAATTTTATTAATTATTATTATTATTATTATATTATTATTATTATTATTATTATTATTATTATTATTATTATTATTATTATTATTATTATTATTATTATTATTATTATTATTATTATTATTATTATTATTATTATTATTATTATTATTAAATAGCAAAGTTGAAAGTGCAAAAGTGCAAAATAGGTGAAAAGTTTTTTGACAAAAGCAGAAAGCTTTTAAATCTATATATATATATATATATATATATATATATATATATATATTAAAAATTATATTTATATTATATATATATATATATATATATATATATATATATATATAACTATATATATTATATTATATATATATATATATATATATATATATATATATATATATAATGTTCATGCAGTATATTATTTAAATTATGGAATGTGATTATATATATATATATATATATATATATATATATATATATATATATCTATATATATATATATATATATATATATTATATATATATATATATACTATATAATATATATTATATATTATGAAATCCCTCAGGTTCAAAATTGATATTCTCTTTAAAATAAAGAAAATTTAAACGATAGTGGTAAATTGGCTTAATTGCAAAGGAATTCCTTTTTAAATAGGTGGCTGAAAAGAAGAGACAATATAATGGCATGCTAGTTCCCAATCTCCAACAAAATCTCGTGATTACTGCTGCTTATGAGTGGTAGGAGTGAATGCAAATGTCCCACTCAAACGCATCTACCCAATCAGAGAATATATAGGGAACCCGCGTCAGCCAGTATGTTAAGTAGTATTAAGATTGTAATTGGAGATAAAGTTATTCAATAATTTAGCTATGGTCTGAATTACACCAAAATTTTGAAAGCACTATCCATATAAAGGAGCTTTATAACTCTTATAAACGTCGAAAGGGGGTTGGAGAAGTCTCGCAACCGGCAACGGATCTTGAGAGGTCTGAACACCCGTTGTGATTTTTGAAATTTCAAAATTGTTTGTTTGTGTTATGTTGAGCCATCCAGAGATGTAGAAAATTTGGGATGTGTGTTTGAGTGAGAAATTAGTTGAAATTGAGTATTTAAGAGTTTAATTTTAAAAGATTAATAATACCCCATATATTTAATACCCCGGAGTAACTGACCTTATCGTTGTGTGGTGAGTTCTCCGCAATATTGTGGGTGGAAGTTGATGGATTTTTATCACCATATTTTGGGGAAGGGAAGATCATTCTCCTCAGGTGTCCTATGTCTTTGCCTGTGATTACATTTTGAAATCGACTGCAATGGCTCCTGAGATTCTATGCACGTTAGGAATTCGGGGGGGCCCCGGATGGTTCAATCGCCTCCCCGTGTTTTTGATGGGAGTGTATGCTTCAGCTGGCCCTCCCTCTCGTTCAACTATATTCTCTATTCCTCATTACTAGCACTTTCCCTCAGTGTTGAAGCACGCACATGTCCCAACCTATTCGAAAAAAAGGAAGCCGCTCTGATTCCTTCTAACTATTCGCCCTATAGCTCTCACTTGCTATTCTATCTAAGATCTTGAAACACCTTCTTAACTCTCACTTCTTAGACCAATTGGAATATCTCATTCTCTTCCGATCGCCAGTACGGCTTTCGGCGTTCGAGTCTATGGTGATATCTTCCTATTTAAGCGATTTATGGTTTTCCGCCCTTTTAAACTACGGGGAAACTTGCGTGTGGCGCTTGACATATCCAAGCATTTGACCTGTATGGCACGCGTCACTGCTCTCCAAGCTCCCCTCCTTTTGGTTTCCTCCTTCTCTTTGCTTAATTATGTCTAGCTTTCTGTTCAAGTCGCGCAATATCGGCTGTGGTTGATTGGAGCGACTTTCTTCTTCTTTTCTGTAATAGTGGTGTTCCTCAGGGTCTAACTTTATCTCTATCTTTATTCTTACTTTCATTAATGATCTTCTTCCCTGCACATCTTAACTCTATCCATCATATGCCGAATATTCGACCTTCATTCTTCAACTCATTCTCATTTCAACTGCCCCGTCTTTTACTTCTAGAATTGCCTGCTCGTCTTAATCTT
The DNA here is from genome assembly GCA_015478945.1 of Trachelipus rathkii. Lineage (NCBI taxonomy): Eukaryota > Metazoa > Arthropoda > Malacostraca > Isopoda > Trachelipodidae > Trachelipus > Trachelipus rathkii. Next base: position 33,329 of record JABUQX010018284.1, read on the forward strand.
TCGATTCTCATTCTCGCTGATCTGATAGAATTTCCGGGTTGGGGTTCGTCTCAAACCTGTGAAATTCAATTCTTTAAAAACTCAGCTCTCTACAAATCTCCCTCTCTAAAACACTTCTAACTTTTCCTATCTCTTTCCGACGGTTCTCTCGTCTCTCCTGTTCGCAATATAAACATCCTTGGCCTAACATAAACAAAAAAATGTCTTGGAAACTCAACATCACAACGGTTTGCTAGGGCGCCTAAAGAAACTGGGAGTTCTGTTTAGACTGCGAGATTTTTTTCTCCTCTTTCTCAGTTACTCCAGCTATACCAAGGGTCTCATCCGCCCTTGTTGGAGTACTGTTCTCATATCTGGGGGGCTTTTGGACACCGGCTTTTGGACGGGTCGAGTCAAAGCCAAAGTGCTTATAAACTGTTCTGTATTTTCCAGTTTCCTTTGATCCTCTATCTTTGCGGCGTGATGTTGGTGCTTTATCTCTTTTCTAGTATCGCAGCGGCAGGTGGCAGCGGCCAGGTGTTTTCGAGGGAACTTACACTCGCTTGCACCACCTTTACGACGCCCTCGTAGAACAAGTGGGTGCTGTGTCTGCGCACGAGTTTTGTGTTGATGTAAGGTAACTCCAGGCTAGTTTCGTTGTGGTGATTCCTTCCTGCCATACCTGTTTTGTTGGAATTCTCTTCCATCTCCTGTGTTTCTGCTGAATTTAATCTCCCTCACTTTTAAAGCCTGCGTTTGGTGCTCATCTGCGTAGTTTTGCGCTAGTGGATGCAAATTTTAGCGTGCAACACCCCTCCCTGAATAGGGCTCTGCCCGTGAGTGTGGTGACAACTGTAAAAAAAAAAAAAAAAAAAAAAAATAAAAAACCATTCGTTCGGGCAGGTGTTGTGGAGCGAACAAGTTACAAAACTGGTAATAACCATGATGGAAGAAATAAATGAAAATAATTGCCGGGGATCGGAGACCCCGATGCCGGCCCCTCTCTACCACAGGAGATATAGGGGGACGGAGCGCATTGGTGCGCATAAACCGATCTCTCCTACCAAAAGCGCAGGACACACAATGTCCGACAAAGAGCCTCCAACCTGCCGGACTCGCCTCCTCAGATGTGTTTGTTTGGCTCGCCTGAGCTGGCCCAGTACATCTGCAGAACACAGAACCGCAGATACTATACCGTTAATAAAAGGGTGAGCCGAAAAAAATGGAACTGTCAAGTGGAGGAAAACGTGACATTTATTGGTGTTTCCTTTTATTCACAGGCAAATAATCCCAGAAGGCATTCTTTTGGAAGAGAATGCGAAAAATGTTGTTGAAGAGGGGTTAGATTGACAGGAGCAAAATAGAGAAATACCCAGACACTAGGTTTAACAGCATAGCAACAAATGTAAGATTAGGTAAGACCCAAATAAAAAACTGAAAATGAAAGCAGGAATAGAAGTTGAAGAATTTCTAAATCATCATGAAAATGAAGAAAAAGATCACAAAGTGAAATTCAGGGTGAGAGGTGAAGCTGGAACTTTGAAGCAAATGAGTAATTTATGGAAAATTACCACATTGGCTAATTCATTCCACTTAAAAAAGTAAAAGTAAATTTTGGAAGTACGTGGTGAAAAATACAGAAATAAATGCAAATGATTTTATGGAACACAAGATGTTGATAGGAAGGCAATGATTATACAGAAACAGTGTATACTCACTTCTATTAAAGAAAGGAAGGGAGGTGTGGCTGGAAAGAAAAAGGCAACATTACCAACAGCGGAGGAAGTAGAAAAAATTAAAGAAAAAGCTTTAAGAATTATGGAGAATGAATTGGAAATGAATTCAGAACTAGTTCAAGAAATAAAAAGTACCAAAGCAAAATTGTATAAAAGAACAAAGATAGTTCAAGGGAAAGGGGATGCACAGGTGAGGGAGGGCTTGAGATCACAATGTGAAAGAAATAATGAGAACTCCCATAGAGTGCAAACATCGAGTGAAGATGAAACAGATGAACAAGAATATAGGATAGAATTGAGTACGGAGTTGAAGAAAAAAGAAGAGGAAGTAAGAGGAAAGAGGCATAAGAGAATAAAACAAATGAAGATGCAAAGAAAACTGCAATTGGATGATGAGGAAAACTTACACAATGGAAGAGAAATGGATCACACTCGATTACAATCAACGAGTGAGGAAGAATTAGAGATAGACATTGAACATGGTATCTCACCATTGGTAGAAGCGGAACAGTCAACAGATAATAATGACGAAACAAATAGAGAGTCAGACTATGAGATGAACTTGAGCTGGTATCAGGAACATGAACAGGATTTTGAATGAAAGAACATTAATGATGTACAACGCACCAATGGTGACAAATAGAGAAGAATTGCAATTGGGATGAACAATTTGTTGAACAAAAATAGCTTAACTACCGTTGAAGAGGATAGGGTGCAGGGTATTGAAAAGCAAGACAAGTAAGAAAGATTAAAAACTGGTTTTGCTGAACAAAGTTACTGCAAGTGCAAATAGAGTACTGCAACGCGCTGTACACCAACATTGTAGTCTGACAGAGCTGAACAGACTTTATTATGCTACATCAAGAGCGTATCAGAAACAATGGGAGTTGATATTGTTAAAGAGTAAGAAAATAATCCAAATAAATAGGAAGGAAGAGATATGATGCCCCCGTGGAAGTTTTAAAACACTACGATAAAACAAATCCTCTTAAAAATTAAATAAATGTCTACACAATTCTATACATTGTGGATTAATAGTTGAAGCAACAAAGAGAGAAGCACAAAAATTAGTAAATAGAGAAAGAATTAGAATCGGAGATAAATTAACACACGCTCTTGTAAGAAGAAAATTAACTTTAGCAGCAAAAGGCAAGAGATTAAAAAGGTACGAAATGCGCGAAAAAGAAAAAAAAGAAAACAAACTGTTCAAAGAAGATCAAGGTAAGTTTTATAGAGAATTACGAAATACCAAGATAACAGTTGCTGATGCACCCAGAGGAGGTGCGAAGGATTTTGGAATATCATATATATATATTTATATATTATATATAATATATATTATATTATATGATATTATATATATATATATATATATATATATATATATATATATTATATTATATATATATAATATATATGAGAAAATAATGTCGCATAATGTAGATACGGAATGGTTGAGAACTATTAAAAATAACCCAGAAATAACATCTATTAGAAATATGAACTCTCAGAAAATTAGTATTGAAAGAAGTTAAAGGATGTAATTAAGAAGACTAATAATTGGAAGGCACCGGGAATGGACAAGGTCCAGCATATGACTAAAAACTAACATCAATTAATCAACACCCTACAGATTGCTTAATAACTAATGGATGGAGTGTAGAATCCCGATTGGTTCATAACTGGTAAAACAACCCTTATTCTAAAAAATGAAGAACCAAAGATCTAGCAAGTTATAGACCATTCCATGCCTTTCCACATCGTACAAAGTTTAACAGAGTTCTGACCAAGGTTTTATACAAACATGTTACGAAAGGACAACATCATTAGTGAAGAGCAAAAGGGATGTAGTAGGCATACCTATTGGTACAAAAGAACAACTACTAATAAATAAAATGATAATTGAAATAGCTGGAAAGGGCAAAAGAATCTATGCATGAGTGGATAGACTATCGGAAAGCTTAATGATTAGTGTACCCACATTCGTGCTGAAGGAAATAATGACGCATCTACAAAGTAGATGGGAAATAAAAAGATTCATGGAAAGGGTAATGGAAATGTGGAAATTAATTTAAAGCTACCACACAAGAGGAATTATGAAAATAAAAAATATAAAAGTGAAAGAGGGATTTTTCAAGGGGACTCCATGTCCCCTTTATTTGTATTAGCGTCTCAACCCCTTAAATGTACTTTGATCAACAACTTAAGACGGGTCAGAATACAATAAAAGAACAGAGAGAAGCAAAGAGCAATCTCTCATCTCTTCTTACAATGGACGATATAAAGCTGTATGTGCCGAATAGAGGAGAGGCAGAGAGACAGATAAAGGTGGTCAGTGATTTTTCATCGGATATTAGAATGGATTTTAGATTGGAAAAGTGTGCGGTCATAGTTATGAACAAAGGTAGAAAGGTACACGCTGAAAACATCATGGTAAATAACATGGAAATCAAAGAACTGGAACAAGAAGGAACGTACAAATACCTCGGAGTAGAGGAATCGGACAAGATTGAAAACAAAATTATGAAAGAGAGAATTAAAAAGGAGTATATCTCGAGAGTGAAGACAATATATTAAAAACCGAATTGAAACCAAAAAACAAAATAGAAGCAATTAAGGTCTGGCAATGCCAGTAATGAGGTATAGCTTTGGAATTGTGGACTGGTACCAGCATGAAATAAATATTCTAGACACAACAACAAGGAAACTCCTCCCATGCACACAAAAATAATCTACAAGACAGTGCACAACCCGTATATACATCCCGAAAGATGAAGGAGGTATGGGAATGCCTTATATAGATAGAACCCACTAGTTAAATAGTAGGTTAGCAGATAATATAATTCAACGTAAATGAACCCAATACATTGGATGGTTAAAAGAAACATGAAGACTGCAAGGCTGGAACAACTTCAATAACAAAATGGCAAATGATTACCTCGCATGAATTTAACATCGATGTAGAAAACAGAAGGATGGAATGAGAAAAACTCCTCAAAGAAAGATACTAAAACTTTAAAAGAAAACTTTATAAAACAGAAAGAAGGAAAGCCAATGCATAGAATGGAAGAGCATAGGCAATGCCAACACTTTAAAAAAGAAGTACTAAACAAGGCCTTTATCAATAAAGAAAACTCTATAGAAACGAAATAGCAAGGGAATTTCTGAAAATAAATGACGAGAGAACTCTAATTACAGCTCAGGACTGGTGCCTAAGAACCAATTGGTTTAAAAAGCATATTGAAGGAGTTGATGGCCTCTGATAATGTAGGATGTGTGGAGAATGTGCGGAGACTGTCCTCACCCATATATCTATCGGATTGTGAGACTCTGCTACATAATGGGGACCTGTATTACCGAAAGAACACATTCCATATGCAAACTAATTTCACTATAGACTCTGTAACATTAATACAATATTGATCCCCTATGAACACTGTTATAAACCCCATGCAATAGTTAGACAATTGTCATATCCAAATCTTTATGATTTTGGAATCCCACAGACATATTTGTTACCAATCAACAGACGGATATTGTAACTTAGTTATAAGACGACAAGAAAATGTCAATTAATAGAGGTTGGAGTCCCGTATGATGAGATAAGAGTGGCCCTCTACGAAAGAGAGAAAGAAATTAAATATAAAGACTAGATATACCATCAGAAGGATGTGGGGAGATGGATGAGGTTAGAGGTAGTGCTTGGTGTGGGTTGGGTCCCCCTTGAGCGGTAAAAACATCGATGTGACTTACTAGAAACAGATCCCTGCAAAGATTGGAACAGAGGAGATAGCTATGGAAGCGATTAAAGGAAGCCTTAGCGTAATAAGGTTAGTCTTGGGGAGTTGAGTGTGCGGTGCTATGCCTTGACCCAAGGTTTGGGGACGGTGTAGCACCGAGAGTACACTCAAAAGAGGTGTTTATACAAAAAAAAAATACTCTAGTCCCGAAATAACACTCCCAGAATGAACATTTGGAAACTGAAATCAATTTTTCAAATTGAAAGAATAAATAAAAGAATTATATTAATTTACAAAAGAGACTGTAAAGGTTGGTGATAAAAAACAGTACGAAAAGAGTGGAAGATAATAGAATCCAGGGAAAACACCACCTTTCACGTGGAAGGAATAAGTATCACCAAATGGAAAAAATGCCGATTCGGGACTATCATAGAGAAAGCTAAAAATGAGTGAGAAGAATGAAATTGACACACCCCAAGTAAAGGGGTTTAGAGATAAGCGATAGGCCTTGGTTATATCAAATATCATCATTCAAGCCTCCCCATAGTTCCTAAAGAATACCACAAACAGTAAGATTATGAAATTTCAAGAGTCAAAAGGTCTAAATGATTGGAATAATCACTAATGAGGTTCGAAATCTCCAGCATGCGTTTAAAGGATGGATTCAAAGATCCTAAAGAGAATAGAGGTTGGAGTCATATTTTAATAATAATAATAATAATAATAATAATAATAATAATAATAATAATAATAATAATAATAATAATAATATAATAATAATAATAATATATATTAATATAATAATATAATAATAATAAACCATAATAATAGCAAGAGAAAGTGGTATTGTTTAACATGATCTGAGTAGTCTACTCCAGATGCTAACTTCACTATAACATATGGAGAGGTGTCATCTACGGTGCTTGTCTTCCTAATGTTCATATTGACAAGATACCACACACCTGACTACAAGCAATATCATAGAAAGACCGTGGGGTATTTGAAGGAAAAAGTAGAAGGTAGTAGTACTGCCAAGGCAGACAAGCGTTGAACTATATGCAAGATCTGGCAAAAGAGATTATTAGCTTGTTCAGTGGGACTATGAAAATACGAAGAGGAAAAAATAGATTAACCATTTGAGACATTTTGACAAAAACAAAGATTTTTTTCCAGTCTGAGAATCAATGAGTTTAACTCATTTTTGTTTAGCTAGCTCATTTTTGCCTTCTTAGCTAGTTAAAAAATTATCCCTGCAACGATTCCGCAGCTGGACGAAAATTAACAAAATGATGGGAGGACGAAAGTTTTATCAATTCCGACACATACTGTTTTAATCTTGCGCCCGAAAGGTGCGAGTAGCCAGGTTGAAGTGCGACAATAGATTTTGGGAAGAGATGGAATAGAAGATTTTGCCCCATTAACAATCAAACTAGGACAAATTTCACTGAAAGTTCATTTAAATTAGAAGCTACACATGGAATAATTAAAATTAAATTTTTTAGACAAAATAAATAATAAAATTAAAATATGAAGAATTAAAAAAAGATGAAAGCAAATTAACAGATGGCAAAACATAAAATTACTTCACAATAATTAATTATTGATGAATAATAATATTTATATGTTATTTCAGGTATAATGAAAATTTATACTTGCTTATTTAAGTGCATATATATTTTATCAAAATTTATAAAAACTGCCTTACAGGAAATATTTAAAATTGAGTTGAAAGGATAAATGCAAAATATATGATGCCGAAAAATGTATGATTATTTAAGGATTTTTATACGCTATCTGAATTAATAACAAAAAAAGGGGGAGACATATCACACGTCTTCCACACATGATAGATGTCTTCAATATTACTCTGTGATTAATATCGATTTCTCAGAATGTAAAATAATTTGGATCCCATTTCCCTCTTCCATAACCTACTAACCAGCCCTATGATGTTCTATGTTATCGGAAGCCCTTCAGTTGGTCTTTAATGTTTCGACCGAAATTATGAAATATTACAAAATCCGACCAAGGAATTTTTTAAATGACCCCCAGTCTTATTCAAATTTAGTGGTTTCTATATATTTTTATCAAAATTGTGATAAGGTATCCCGGACAAGCTGGGGAATAACTATATAGTGAATGTCAAATATAGGTGTTTATATACCAATATAAATTTATAAATATATCAAAGTGTTTGAGGTGAGAATGAGGATGACTTTATAAAATTGCTGCATTAACTTTGTAGATCCTCAGTATTTCCTTAATCCAAATGTGATAGATATACTGCCTGTTTGTACCTATCCTTTCATGGAAATGAAAAAATTTTTCGGATAGCTAGTTTCTAAATGAACCGAATAAGATAAATAAATCAACGTTTCTTGTATCTAAAAATATGCGAGGATCACAATAAAATTGACACGATCTCAAAACATGTTACAAAATAAAACATTATTTTTTAATGTGAAGAGGATGAGAGGAAAAATAAATGGAGCAATTGATTTGTAATGTGTGTATGGTCTTGCGATTACATCTTTAAAGAATATAAAAAGATAATTATTACCTGTTTAGCATAATTGAATGTCCAATAAAATGAGGAATGCTATCCTATCATACTTAGTGTTTCTAGTAAAGTTAATTTGAATAGAAGGGTTAAATTAATTAATTTGAAGAAGGAAAATCCATATAATGGATAAAGTGAAGTAGGTGACAATCAGAATGACATCATCAAACATATCTCTCCATGAATCAACTTGAGAAAATAGGAGAGGGGGCCTGTGGACTAGAGGAGTCTGGGACTCAAAAATTCATATAAATATATTGGCGCCATATGATCGGACTAAGAACTGCTGCTACTATAAACTTGCCCAAAATATTTGTCGGTGAATAAAAAGTTATTGGTTTAAAACTTTAATTTTAATTAATATAAACATAACTATTGCTACACGGTTAATATTTTATATACTTGTCTTAATAACTTTCGTGAAGAGTTCTTGTTATTTAAAAAATCTTATAAAAGTGGAAGTGATTCCATTCTTAGGCTATTTCCCCCTCTTAATTACAAAGATTTAGTCATTAGATCACACTGTCGCAATTAATTTTAATTGCATTAAAAATCTCACCAAATTTTTCCCTCATCAAAAACTTTATTAAATCCTTCCTCTACAATTACCCGATTCTATATCCCTTATCTTCTCGCAGAGATACGTCTTTATCCTTTCATATTCTCTTAGTATTTAAAGCCCTGGTTAAAACTACCTAATAATATATATATTAATATATATTAATATATATATATATTAATAGATAGTATTATATATAATATTTAATATATATATATATATATTATATTATATACTATTATAATATATATATATATATATACTATATTATATTAATATAATATATATATATATATATAGTAATAATATATAATATACTATATAATATATTCATATAATATATGATTTAAGTGAAGTAAATGGCCGTAGAATAAACGTAGGGATAGTAGATAGTAAAGAGAGAGAGACGAGAAGAGAAGAACGCCAGTTCACGAAGTAGAGAAAGGAGAATACAAAATAAAGATAGAAATGAGATGCAAACATGATAGAATGTTGTGACAAGAAAAAAAACAGCTAGAAAAGAAAGGATAAAAGATAGAATGTGAATTCCCTCCTTTCCTGTATCACCAGAAAAGAGAACGAAATTAGCAAGCTCTAA
>JABUQX010018284.1:47500-70000 GCA_015478945.1 Trachelipus rathkii
CTCTATTCACAACTTTCTGGTTATTGAGCGCAAGAACAGTCCTCCACGGTGTACTGGTCAATCATAAGCCACCGTATCACGATATGGTTTCGATAACGAGACATATAAATCTATATAGATGTTATTGTGGGAGATCGGTGGAGAGAGAAAAGGACAGAGAGATAGGAACAACAGAATCACTGAGATTCGAAGCGAGGATAGAAATTATGCTAAGTATTTGTCTCTATATAGTATTTAAGTATAAAGATTTGATCAACAATTTTCATAGATAATGATAACTCGCTTTTTTTTATACTCTATATTGAAGTTTTAACTCATATCAAATTATTTGCGTATGATTTTTTTTGTCTTGTCTAATTACGTTTACGTATAAATAATATAGAGCTCAAGTCAACTTAATATCTTTTTAATTTATGAGTAGCATTTTATAAATTAGGTAAAATGTTCTAGCATATAACCAAATTGTATGATTGATTGAACGGGCAAGAGTCACTATCTTTTTTCGTTAATTTAAGAACTAAAGGATTATAAATGCGAGTTGAGAGGACTCAAGATTTTGGCTCAAATGCTGTTACTTAGGCGACACTTATGCCTAGAAGCGCTTTTAAGTAAGAAAAAGTAAAAGAACAAATAGTAGTCTCAATTTGGCTTCTTATTTTTTAGGTTTCAAAAAGAGATAGGTCAGGCACTCATTTTCCTTTCAAATTAAAACTGTAAATATAGAGAATTTACTTCAATTTTTAGTACAGAAAGATCAAACAAAGACAACTTTTTGAATATAGGTTACCTGCTAGTTTTAACCGTTCGAATACCTCGTTGATAAAAAAAAACATCTTTTTGAGGTAGAAAAAAGGAGTAGAAATTGATAGAGAAATTGATAGAGCACTTCCCCTAAACAGGAAAGAAAAATAGAGTAATAGCATAAATAGTTCTAACTTTTTGTCACAATTTTTCCCTGAGGACCCCTCAAAAGGGAGTAGAAGCATTATATAAGTCTCATCCCGCCAGTCAGACCAAAAAACCGTAAGTCTTGAAAAGCATGTAGTACAGGCCGCGGATCTCCCGCCTGATCTTTTAGACATAAGTGCGGATGCCAGACGTAATGCCCATTTTTCCCATATATCCATCGAATATATGCATTTACAAAAAATATCTTACTATTTTACTATTCACTATTTATCCATATTCCGTTTAGAGCGTAGCCAAGAAAGTAGGGGAGAGATACTCCAAACTAATATATATATATTATATAATATATATTTATATATATATATATATATATATTAATATTATATTAATATAAATATATATAATTATATTATAATATATATTATATATATATATATTAATTATAGATATATTTAGAAACATATTTTTTACATCTGAATATTGATAACACCACTCACTTTGAGATTTCACCATCCATAGGCACATCATATTGTCGAATCATTCTTTTGATATTCTACAATCTCTTTCTAAGAACCTTTTGTTCTTCTGTGCTAAAGCAATAATACTATTTTGTACTGCAATTTTCTTTCATAACTTTAAAATGATTATGAAATGGAGACGGATATATTGATATAATTAAGTAAATTGATGTAAATGGGGCTAAATAGATCTACCAATCTTTAGGTTTTGAGCCATAAACAAAACAAAATATGTTTATTGATAAACTACTGTAGAGAATAATAATATTACTTGCTAACGATGTCTTGCCTTACACCAAAGTTTTCTTATAGTCTACATTACAAGAAGTTTCGTACCAAAAAGTTTAGATAGGTTTGTTGGAGATGGCGAGAGACAGTTATGCTGTGACTGATTAGTGGAACATATAGCACCGACAGTGGTAGTAAAAGTACACATCAATAACTATCACACCTGAAATCATCCTGATTCGCCCTTCGATGAGCATTTATATAAGAAGAGCCGTAGGTAGGCTCAAATAAAGAGGTTTCGGCAAGGGCGGTAAAGCTCAGTTGATCAGAAAAGTGATGGCCAGGCAAACGATTAAACAACGTCAAGCACAAAGGTAGTTACGTCAGGATGAATTTGTTGGCCGGTAGATAGTTTTGTTTGTAGTTTTGTTTCATTTAAACTTAAGCTAGTCTGGATTAACAATCAATTGCACATATAGATAATAATTGATTGATTTTTAAGGGATTTCTGTGAATGTTTTTCCCTAAAGTATACACCTTATTGGTTTTTGTTAAACCTTTGCTCTAATACATGACAAATTGAACCCTCAAACAAAGGTGGAGGAAAAGCTGTCAACGAAGAGGTTCTATGAGTTGGAATACACTATGCCATTCCGGTTCCCGAAAGATTGGACCGAATTCCTGAAGCAAAACAGTGGGAGCACTCTTATAGCAAAACGCCAAGTGAGACTGTATAATGAGAGGAAGTAGACAACAGTATCCCATTAGGCTAGAATTTTTAGTGGATTAAGAAAACATTTTTGGCAATATTGTAGATATTGCGTTTCTATTTTGCACGTTTCCTTAGATGGATTAGTTTTCTTTTTACAAATATGTTCTATAAATTGACTGATTTTTGTACGAAAACATCTGCCACACTTCTTATCGTATCCTGAATAGAACCTACTTAATTTCACTATGGGATTCGCATATAGATCGTATTATAGACGGTAAAAGTACCCTTAACGGTTATAGGAAGGAAGGAAGGAGAAATGGTACTGATATGTTTTGAAAGTTTTATAAGATGATTGATTCTTGAATTGAGGAAATTAGTCAATAAAGGTCTTTTCCGCCAACCTCTTTTTTTACCCATGGGAACGAAGATACTAACAGGGTACTCCTATGGTAAGAATCAGAGTAAGATGATAAGGAATAAAGTGATAAACTACCGACTTTTCTCATTACAAATTTAAGAAAGAACACTGTTGTATTTTTTTGCATTGTTTTTATTTTTGTTTTTTAAACGTATTATATACTTTAGATTGAAGCTCATATTCCATTCTCTGAATTCATAGAGTTCTATCCTTTAGTCATTTAGAAACATCACAAAAAGCTTTGACCAATAATATATTATCACGGTTTTTCTAGGAACATATTTTGATAAAAGATCTAGCATTGGGACGAGCCAATTTCTCTAATTGCTTTCTCAATGCCCAATCTTACTACGAGTTGCACATTCAGCACCCAAGGTATACCTAAATTCGTAAGCAGTGGTGTTGGTTCGATTGGCAGAGGCTACCTTTAGCCGCGGAAGGAAACGTAGAAACTCAGTCAAAATTTTGGATGGACATAAGGGTATAAATTTATTGGTTTAGTATATAGTTTGTTTTATATTGCTTACTTACTTATTTTAGACACAATTTTAACGATGTATTTCACAATTGTGATTGGAATGCAATGAAGTTTCTTTTCTGTTGGTAGAGCAATACCAAGGTGCATTTGGTATATCAGCCTCGAGGACCGACGTAGTGAGCATTTTTGCCCAATTGGTCTGGGAAATAAAGTCTCCCGGAAAAATTTGAATAAGAGAGGGCTCTTAAATAGTTGCAACGACAACTGAAAAATCATTTTTCCTCATAACAATAGAATTTTAAAGACAGATTTGTAGTTTTAGTCTAAAACATTGCTTTAGGCAGTTTTGCTTTTTCTATAAGTCTATAGGCTTTTTCTTAAGTTTGTTATTTATTTATAGAATTTCTTTTTGGTATAAACTTATGCTTATAGCTATGTTGTAAGACGTCACGACGTTATCCTCCAGATTAATATCATAAATGTTTGAATTAAAATATACAAAACTTAGGCAGCTTTAAAATTCTCCATCTAAACCGAAATCCTTGGAAAAATCTTTAAGGATTCTTCTTCCGTTGATCCTTTCTGACGAGACAGGAGACTATAGGGGAACTATAGCGAAAATCCCACTCTCCTCAGCCTGTCAAATTTGTTTTGAATGAGAGAACTCGTTGGATGCAAATACCACATATTAGCGTGCTTTTAGCTTTTGTATAGATTAAAATCAATGATGGATTATACTTAAAAAGTAATGTAATTTAATTACCTTTCTTAAGAAACATTTTTATGCCGGAGATTTAAATCACTTCGAAGTATATTTATTTATTATTAATCATCTATAATAGAGTCTATGATATTCCGATTTACAAATTGGTCCGATACCAAACTTTTCACCTACGGGGGTTGGGAATTTATTTTTTTTTTTTCCCAAAGGCTTGTTTTATATTAATTTTAATATATAACGATATCCCGCCGGGGTTACACCTCTTACAAAGTAGGATTAGAATATTTTAAAATATTTTAAAAATCATTTCAAAAAAGAAAAGTTTCTTTTTTAAAAAAAGGAAAATTAATAAAAACAATAACAACAACGGTTCCAATGAAGAAATTGATATCTTGATATCCAACTTTATTATTATTATTTGTAAGCTAAATTAAATTACAATAGTTTAGATGTAAGACATTAATGCAAGCTATATGACTAACAACTAACTACACTAGTGACTAAGCACTTAACAACCTGAATTACTTTAATTTAGAGTAGTACTAATGCTCTAACTTTTAGTTTAATAGCACTAATACTTTTAATTAGTAGCACTAATACGTATACTGTTTAGTAATAAAACTAATACTTTTTAAATTAATAGCACTAATACTTTAGTTAATAGCACTAATACTTATTTAGTTAATAGAGTCACTAAACTTTTTAGGTTATATAAGCACTAATTCATAACTTTTAATTAGTAGCACTAACACTTTTATTTTAAAGTTAGACTAAAAATTTGTTTTGTTTGTTAAAAACTAACAACTTGCTTTAATTTTAGTGATTGTAAATTATATTAAATCTTAAAAAAAAATAGTAGTATTAACATTCTGTTAACACATAGATAGCTTACTATGTTAAACTTTTCTATTAACCTTCTCATATTACTACTTCTACATTAGCATCTCTTGGTTTAATTTATCTAATTAAAACTAACAATTTATTAAACTTTCAACTCTTTAATACATCTCTGGGTCTTTGATATTGCTAAAATTAATCACTAAATATTAATAATCTTCTATTACTAAGCTTATAAACTATTTTCTTACTAAACAATGTTACTAGCTAATTAATTTTAAGAATGTAAAACTAGTGTTTTAAAGCATGTCGTAAAAACAAAAAAACATAATAAATATTTTGCCGCTTTTGTATAAGTTTAGATTTTAATAAGTAGAAATGGTTCTAACTTTAGTGTAATGAGTATATATATATAAATACGAATGAACAGTTCAAAGACTGCTAAAGCTGCGTTACTCTTATAACAGCTTTAATAAGTTCTAATTTTATAATAAGCTTTACTAACACTTAAAGTAGTTAATGACTAAAGTATATAAGGCCAGGTAAAAGTAAAGTAAAATAATAACCTTAAGAAAATAACGATTGTGCGTCAAAGTAAAAATGACTTTAAGAAAGGGTTATAAACCTAACGTTTCCAAAAACTATAGGTAATACCAACTAATCATCAAAGCCTTTGAATAAATACATTATAAGAAACCAGAAGTATTATAAAAGTATAAATATAAATTTAGTATGTGTATATAAAAAATGGATAACCACTACTAATAACAACGTACTATATTATACCACCCAGTCCTCTCGGACTTAGATAAGAATAGTTTAAATATCATATCCTTTCGAAAAAACCTTATAAATTTTTTAAATATGAAATATCCAGAGCGCTGGACAAACATTATGATGAATGCAATTAGAGCCTTCAAGACTATACTTTTTCCTTTTCAAGATACAAAAGAAAATTACAACCTTACATGGTTCACAATCGCAATACAAAGTATCCTAGATTTTAGATCTATATATTCTATTACTATTTTTGTTTGTACCAACTTATTCCGGGAGAAACTCTTTTTACTCTTCTAAGACGATTTAACCAAAATCTATTAGAATCCTTTTTCTTACTAACCATCTTGTATCAACACTTTACCAGAGATTCATGGTTAAAGAACTTGATTTGTCTCTTTGTGTTTATCACTCTTACTTGTTTTTTTTTTCACTTTCTGGAAATATGCAATAGCTCTGCATGCATTAATTCAAAACTTTTAAATCCAAGTTTATTTTCGTGAGGGGAGACTTTATGGGAAATTTCATACTGGAGCCAGTATATATATAAACGAATCAACGCTATTGCACTGTTTATATTTCAAGGCGACACAATGTCCGGCATACCAGACATTCCTCTATACTTATTCAACACTTTCCCACACCAAAGTCGATTTCCAAACGAAAACAAACTAATTCTTCATTTACATGTTTGGGAATGTTTCTTGCTACTATGGCATCATCTTTCCTTCAATCCTTTCTGAATAAAGGCTAAATTTCTATATCGCAGTGGCAAGTGCCCCGCCCCGCGGAATGCACCTTTTGCAATAACAATCGGGGTCCTTAGGTGGAAGGAAGCCGAGAGGATTTCATTCCGCCTGCTGAGTTCAAACTACATTGTTGAGGTGAGTGTCTGTGAAACGAAAGTGATTAACCAGTGTAAAAGAGAAGGGTTCTGAGAACTCAGTAAAGACTATATAACATAATTAAATATATTGCTAGGTGCCTGCACTATTACCACCGAAAACTATATGAATATATATGCTATATAAGATATACCTATATATATATATAGTATATATTATCTATATAATATATATGTATAGAAAAATTTATTTATATATATATACAGATAAAACTCATTAATATATATATATACAATATAATAAAAAAAAAAAAAAAAAAAATAGTATAATTATAAATTAAATTATGAATATATAGTATATACTATATACATATATATATATATATATATATATATATTATAATATCTCATTCATTCAAAATTTACTTTTAATATTTTTTCACGGACATCTTAATGAGTATTGTACTTTTCAGAAAATGTAATAGGGCGAGTCCCTACAAACCCCCAGGCAGTTCGCGATGTAATAAGTTCATTAAATGACTTGGAGGTTTTACGTTACTAAAAATATATACTTAACTTTTATTATTTAATTAATTTATTATTTATAATGTTATTCAAGAAAAAGTTAAGTCAAAATCAACTCAAAATCATAATTTATAATTGGTTAAATAATAAATATAATAATTAATAATAATATTATAATAATATAATAATAATAATAATAATAATAATAATAAATAATAATAATAAATAATAATAATAATAATAATAATAATAATAATAATAATAATAATAATAATAAATAATAATTAATATAATAATAATAATAATAATTAATAATAATAATGAATAATAATCATACTTATATATTTTTCAACTATTTACAGATAAAGATTTAAAATGTCTAGAATAGTTTTTATATTTGCTTTTATCTGTTTTAGGTTTCTCTGTATAGTTCTTTTATTTGATGTCATGGAGGGGTTTTAAATCGAATGGAATTAGTATTTAATGGTGGGATGGGAACATATTTTGATATTATTACATTATTCGATATTTCTCAGTATTAATGAAACCATATGGATCATAAATTATGTATTTTTTACTCAATTAGATATAAACGAATGGTCTTAAAAATGTGAGTTCAATACACTTATGGATGCCTTCTAAATTTAATAACTTGATGTCTCAATTTAAGAATACAACGCAAAGCTAACTAATTTACACTAGAGCCGGGTGAGAGTCCCCCCCATGGTGCTTTACAGGTTTATGGTGATTACGCATTTAATAAAAAACAAAATCCCTTAAATCTTTCTTAGTCGTATTCCAGTAGTTGTGAGATAGATAAGAATGAGTCCTGGTTTATTAACACAAGCTTGAGAATAAAAATTAACTGTTCAATCACATTATTACTCATTTTATCGCCATTTTACCAACTTAAGCTGTTGAGAAGAGGATTCACCTCTTCGCCATAACATACCGGGATATATTGCAATTTAACCACAAGCAGAAAGGACTAATTAATAAAATATATCAACGAATTTTTATATTATATAGGTTTAACGCTCACATAATATCAGTATATACTATATATATATATACTATATATTATATATTAATATAGATATATATAATATAATATATTTATTATATATATATATTATAATATATAATGTATATATATATATTTAATATATAATATAATTATATATATTATTTTCTCTAATTTCATTTTGAAAATTGCCGTAAATCTAGCCCTAATATTATATATATATATTATAATATTTTATTAATATATAATATAATATTATATATTATAAGTTATAATATAGTATATATATATATTATTATATATATATATATATATATATATTATAATAATATATTAATATTAATATTATTAATATATATATATATATATAATATATATTATATATATATATATATTATTTCCTCAAGAATAAATCTACGAATTAATTAAAATAGTTAAAACAAGTGAAAATATGAAATAAAAGAGAAATAACAACATAAAGCTCGAGAAGCAAAGCAGATAAAATGGAAAGATAATATCCCTGGGCTCGAATACCACGGTATTTTAGTATTTCCAAAGAAGAAATGTAAATATTGCTGAGGGACATGTAATTATAATACGAATTCCTCCAATAAAAATGCAAGAAGATGATATTGAATTGCAATCAATTGAATTTTAATTTTAGCGTAAAAGTATAAGGGCATTAGGATATAAAGACGGGCTATATTTATCGCGATGTTTGTCCGGAACTCTTTCAAACGAGCTTCAATAAAAGTTCGAATGTTCCGAACTGAATGAATGGGTTCGTTATTCCGGGCTTGGTGTATTTAACCATATAAACGAAATAATTTTCCATCGCTAGTTTTGTAAAACTGCCACATATCAGAAATACTGATTATTCGTCTTAAATAAAAAAAAATTTTGACAAGTTTAGCCGCACATCGAAGTTGTAGACGCTTAAGAAAATATATTTAAAATCCTCCGATAAAGATTTAGCTAGTATCTATCGCGTTGAAGGTTTATTCAGTAAATAACTCTTGAAATTTTTTTTAAATGATTATTATTCTTTTATTCCATCTATTTAAAAATTATTTAAAATTAATAATTATTAAATTTTTAAAAGATATATATATAAAGGCTCTTATTTTTATTTTGTAAAAGATAAAATATTGTGAGGGTGAGAAAAATTGTGTTTCTTAATATATTAATATATATATATATTAATATAATATAAATATATAATATATATTATATATATATATATATATATTATATATATATATATATATATAATTATATATATATATATTATATTATAATATTAATATATTATATATATATAAACTATAAATATTATATTATTATATAATAATAATTTTATATATAATTATTTATATATACAGTGTAATATAAATTATATAATATATATATATTACTTATCTTATATAGATATATATATATATATATATATATATATATATATATATAATAATATGAGGTGTGATAATAACAGTCTCAATTTGTATAGGATATATAAATATATAATTAAACTATCCTTGAGTAGATTCTTTCACTCTTACCAGTGATTTAAGAATCGCTAACGGAATAGTAGACCTCGCGAACGTATGGCCTGAAGCGTGTTACCGTATAGACTTATTAACAAGGGCCACACGATAAGGCGCTGGGGGTGTCAGAACCCTGACACTGGAAACCCTAACAAAACCGGAAATTTATTTTAAGCGCGGATTATAGACTAATAAAAAAAACTTACTCGTATATATACGAGAGTTGGACACTCTATTGTTGACGCATACTCTAGGAATATTTTCAATGACCGTTAATTTATAAAATAAATAGAGTCGACATCAATGGGCAGGACAGATACCGTCAGAGTTTAACCTACGCAAGTACTCGCGAGTTATGCACTCATAGTTAAAATTAGGAGTATTATCAAAAGTAACGGAAGAACCACATATGTAAGAAGCAGAAGCCACTCTTAGCATGGGTCCTGTGTTACCTTTGAACCGAGTGTAAGCGTGTGAGCGGAGATGCGTTGCTGAGGTATCTGTCCTGCCATAGGCGGTTCTTATTCCTATTGGATAGAGCACTCTTTCATAGGTTTACGTCGCGTATCTTTTGTTGTTGCTTTGTTGTTTTTACGTGAGTCGAGTGGGTGTGAGTTGTGTATGTGTTAGTATGATGCATAAAGATGTTGTATAGTTAGGTGGATATGAGGCCACAAGAGAGAATCTAGCGGGCAGACTTTTAGGTGCGCGTGATTCGACGGACCAGAGGGATAGCCACGGTTGGAGTTGGGTGCTACTTTCCATTGATGTTTTCGATGTGTTAACAACTACTAGAGAGGGTCAATTTAAAATTTTAGGTGACTATCTGATTAGGGCAACGATATGATGGTGTTGCATGCATTAAAGAAACTTTTAAAGGTGTTTCAACTGTGTGGAAATTATAAAGCGGGATTGTATGTATATTTACTGTTCACATTCATCACGAGTATACAACCCACATTAGAAACTATTTTCACATTGGAACACCTGGTCACTGTTTTAGATCACCAAAGAGGATAACTATTTTAATAGAAAACAATAGGAAAAGATTTTGCCGGAGATAAAATGGACAAAACTAACACTAATGGGAAAAAAACATTTACGATTTAGAGAAGGTTTTAAAGTAATTGTTAAAGCAATTAAACTTTAGAGGTGTCTTGAGATTGAACCTTCTTCAAATAACTCAATTTTGAAATTTGTATAACAATGCAACTTAATCATGATTTCGACTTTATTCTCCTTCAGCACTCTATCTTATTTACTTCCCATTGCTGTTTCCATCATTAGGAACAGCAACTGTCTTGACTCACTATTGAAGATGCTAAGTGCTTGTCTTTGAAAGGTGTTGGGTTAAGATCGATGAAAAATTTCAGTAATTGGAAGTTGCAACCAAACTTCTGCTTTCGTTCTGTCACATGAAAGAAATGGAATGCCTCTTGTCATGTAATAATGTAAAATGAAAATAAGTAAGACATTCTTATGTTTTTTTATTGATGATTTTTCAAACCAGTTAGAGAGCAGTTCTTTGAGCCATAAAATTCATGTTTACCTAATTCTTTGTAAAATGATTACATCGATATCAATTAAAATTTAAACGAATTTTTAGAATTAAATTTGATATATAATATAGCTCACATTTGGAATGATAGGCTATTTTAGTGCATCTATCTTACTTACAAAGTGAATCCGAAAGATATTCTTTGACTCTGAAAAAGTCCCGCAAACATACTTTTCACAATTTTCCAGGGGAGGAAAGACTAACAGAACTGGATTTAATGATCTATTTATCATAATTCAAATTTAAAACGATGGAGTTATAAATAATTTTGCTTTTAAGAGAGCAAGAATAATTATATATTATTATATATATGAGTTATATATTATATATTATATATAGTTATATATATATATATATTATATATTATTATTATAATTATATATATATATATATATGATATAGTATATATATGGATATATATAAGATAAAATCTTTCTTGCATTTTTCAACCACTCGTGTTCTTGGTTAATATGTTTAGTGGTCCAGTATTTTCGCAAGTAATATATAGTATATATGAATATATATATATATATATATATATTATATGAATAATAATAATATATTATATATATATATATATATTAGTATGAGTATATGATTATATAGTTCATATATATTCAATAATCTCGAACCCCTTCCCCTTCCCGATAAATCTTTTTCTGCTTCAGCCCTCTATATATATGTATATATATATATCTATATATATATATATATATATATATATATATATAGTATATATATATATATATATATAATATAATAGTATATAAGTATATTATATATATATATTTAATTTTTTGCTTACCTCCATATGTTGTGTAACTGGGATCGTGAAATTTGTTTGTGCACCGCCGATTGCGTCGATTTTTCAGTCATCAACGCAATCGCAGATTGAGTCGCAAATATTACTATTAGAATAGCATCGAGAATTAGGACACCGAAATTCCTTCTTTGAGCAGTTTCCACTAATGGAATAAATAAATAACAGAAATGAAATTGGCATCTGTATTTTAGTGGTTTTTCCTTAGCTCCGAACTAGCCACGTTTTTGATTTTTATCTATATTGATTCACAAAACTAAAATACAAAATAAAACATTTCCACGATTACATATGAAAATACCTAATTTGTTCATTAGAAAATGAAATAAAGAATACGATATTTATTTACACACTTAATCTTAACAACCAATCTCTCCATTTTGTTTCATTTTAATAGAATGCAATGGTTGCCGTACTGTTTGAACCTCAACCCTATGAAAGCAGTGTTAGCTATACAGTGGAGCTAATTGTTTCCCAATATTCATTATATAAAAGTAATAATTTTTATTCTTTTCGCGTACAAAAACCAATTTAACGATGCAAAATGCATGACATAAAAAACAACAATATAGCGCTCTGTCCCCGGCGTAGTCAGTAACTCGTCGTTTCGTTGATTGGTGGAGAGATACTAAGTAGACATAATGTTTCTGTCGCGCATGTTTACAATTTCGTAATTCATATTACAGTTTGCGTTTGTTTGTTAATTGATTAGATGTTTGATTAATATCAGAATAAATTGTATTCACTTTTTTTTTTTTTTTTTTTTTTTATGGTTTTGTTGCCTGTTTGTTTATTTACTTATTATCAATTATTAAAGAATTGTCTTGTGGCAACATTTAGTGAAATTATTGTAGTGCTATTTAAAAATTTCTGTGTCCGAGAATTGTGCGTGTTTGGTTTGAGGGAGTGGTGATTCGAATGAATGGTAAGAAGTAGATGTGGAGTGGGCGCAGGCGGAGGTTTCTTATTTACTTTGTCCAAGAGTGCGTGGGTCCTACGTGGTAATATTAAGTCTGTGGGAATAGTCACCTTCTCTAACTCTTAACCTAACATTTTATTATAGAGTTGCAGCAGCCAGGGCTTCTTTTGCAGAAGATAGATAGGCTGATATTCAAGACTATAAGCTGTGTTTACGCATTGTTCCGACCATGTGGTGTAAGTCTGCTGGTTTCGCTCCTCTTATTTGTAGGCGCGTTTGAGCTCGGTGATTGCTGTAGTTAACGTTCCTTCTGAAAAGGCCATCACTTGCAACTTATTGATATGTGTAGTTGTGTCGAGCTCTAATTTTACCCTAGGGAAGATTCTGGCAATCTCTGTCTCTCCTCCTACTGGCTTCTCCATCTCAGGTTTCCCATGTCTATACTGTGATTAGCACTGATCGGGTGCATGACGAATCCTGAGATCTCATGAACGCTCCGGAGGAAGAGGCTGTGGTCGGGCGCCGGATCGCGCAATCCCTTGCGCACCGTGTGTTTGAGGGAGTGTGCTGTCTGAGACTGAGTGCCTTGCTTCGTTCAACTCTACTCTCTATGTCTTAATACTAAGTGAGGTCTTTGTCCTCAGTTCTGAGAGCGCGTATATGTTCCATCCAATCCCAAAGAAAAAGCCGCCTCTGATCTTTCAGAACTATCCTCCTCTAGCTCTCCTTGTATTCTATCTAAGATAGTCTTTTAAACTCTTCTTAACTCTCATTTCCTGGATCATTTTGAAATCTAATTCTCTTCTTTCAGATCATCCCAGTATGGCTTTCGACATCGAGGTTAACTGGTGACATACTTTCCTATATAACCAATCTATGGTCTTCTGCCCTTAGGGACTATGGGGAGTCTTGCATGGTGGCGCTTGACATTCCAAGAGTTTGACCGGGGTATGGCAGCGTCACTTGGCTCTCTAAGTCTCTTGTCCTTTGGGTTTCCTTCTTCTCTTTGCTCTACTCGCTTGTATAGTTGTTCTCTCCGATCGTTCTCCATAAGCACCTTTCCTGTAATTGGTGGTTTTCCTCAAGGTTTGTCTTTTATCTCCAACTTTATTCTTACTTTTTCATCAAGGTCGATCTC
The DNA here is from genome assembly GCA_015478945.1 of Trachelipus rathkii. NCBI lineage: Eukaryota > Metazoa > Arthropoda > Malacostraca > Isopoda > Trachelipodidae > Trachelipus > Trachelipus rathkii. The sequence continues at coordinate 61,474 of JABUQX010018284.1, forward strand.
CTCAGCTTTACTTCTAACTCTGTTCACTCGTCTTATGCCGATGACTCAACTCTCCATTCTTCAACTCATTTCAAATCTGCACCTTCTTTTACATCAAGAGTTGCCTCTGTTCTTCAGCTTTTCCATTCTATTCCTGTCAATCTGGGTGGGATTTCCCAGTAGAGTCACCACAACCTTGTAAAATTCAACTCTTTAAAAACTCAACTTCTTAAATCTTCCTCTCAAAAACACCTCTCCAACTTTCCTATTTCCTTCGACGACTCTAATGCCTCACCTGTGAATAACAAACATTCGTTGGTCTAACATAAAACAAACTGGCTTGGAACTTCATATTACAACGATTGCTAAGGTGCCCCCAAAAATTGGGGAGTTCTGTTCAGGTTGCGGGAATTTTTTTCCTCTGAACAGTTACTCCAGTTATATAAGGGCCTTATTCGTCCTTGTATGGAATACTGTTCCCACATTTGGGAGCTCTCCGGCTCCACCCTTCTATTAGATAGGGTTATGTCTAAAGCTAGAGACTATAACTGTCCCTTCTTTTCAACTCCCTTGACCCCCTATCTCTGCGACGTGACGTTGACGCACTATCTCTTTTCTATAGGTACTACAGCGGCAGATGCTCGGGGAAGTTGACCCCTTGAATTTCTCCACCCTTGAGTCGCCCTCGTATCACAAGAGGTGCCTTGCTCTCGCATGAATATTGCGTGAGTATTGAAAATCCCAGACTTGTTTGTTGTGGTATCTCCTACTTTTCAGCCACTTCTGTTCTGTGGAACTCCTTTCCTTCTTCTGTTTTTTCCAACTGTGTTTAATCTTCCTCTCTTTAAAGCCCACGTCTGCACTCACCTGAGAGATTTGCGTTAGGCTTGGGCTTGGGTGGGTTTTGCTATATTTTTTTATTTTCTGTCCCTTCCTTGAAAAAAGCACAGCCCGTGAGTGTTGGTGATCTGTAAAAAAAAATTACTTTCTTTATTATGTGTAAATTTATATACAATATTTTTCTTGATTTTTTCATACAAATAAGAAACTTTTAATATTCAACACAATGTTGCTTTAGTTTCTTCCACTTGTCTCGATATCAGCACCACATGATTACAGCACCTACCTCACTATTTTTTTTTCTTTTAATTTTAATTAGCTTTTTTTATTATTATTTGAAGTTTCAATTTCCAAGAGGTTTGTAGCTATGCTTCCGATCTATTGTGCAGTCTTATTTTACCCCAAATTATAATTCCCTTTAACGCTACTCCTTTTAAACCATTCTTAATTTTAGTTTTCTTGGTCTCAAAGATTATATTATCATCTTTTTTTTCTATTGCACACTTAATCATCGTTATTTTTCACATGAAATAAATATTTTGTTAAAAATTTAAATTTTTAATTTCCTATTTCTTTTTCGTTGGTTTGCCTTTTACTTTTTGTTCATAACATCTTTCTCCTTTGCAAGCTTTTAAATAATAATGATTTGTCGATAACACAAATCTGTTAACATACCTTTGCTCTACATTTTATCCTCAGCGTCTGATTCAATATTTTTTTTTTGAATTTATACATTTTTATATATGTTTTTATATATTTTTTGAATTTAAATAATGTTATAAATTTTAACAGAAGTTATATATATATATATATATATATATTATATATATTATATATATAATATATATATATATAGTATATTATATATATATATATTATATAATTATATATATTATATATATATATATATAATATATATATATATATATATATATATATATATATGGGTAAAAAAATATCTTAAAGAGTGAAGAACTCTGTGCCCAGCAAACAAAATAGGTTAAAATGCTTTGCATTCCTTATTTTGTGGGATCGGTTCAAGGATGATAGAATGCAAGTGGATATATTACTCTCGTGTACCTCTGGTATAATACACCGAAGAAGTAAATCGCCCCAATCTCATAGTTTTTGTCATAATGTTATTTTGTTGGCACTAGTGTAACCAGATCTAATGAAGATGTGAGAACAATAAGTCTGTTCTGCACAGACAATTTAAACTATTTCTCTTATAACTACATGACACAAGGTAAGTGAGATACAGTTAGATATTGAAAAAAAAATCATTCATGGGTGGATTTAATGTAAAAAGAAAAATTATGATTAGTTAAGCATTTCAACATCTACTAGTTTTGCTAGTTAACATATCACAATATAAATAACGGCAAACCAAAATATTTTAAAACAACAAAGGGTAAAGTATTTATTATTATTATTATTATTATTATTATTATTATTATTATTATTATTATTATTATATTAATTATTTTATATAGTTATTATTATTATTATTATTAGTCATTTATGTTATTAGTATTAGTATTAGTATTATTATTATTATTATTATTATTATTATTATTATTATTATTATTATTATTATTATTATTATTATTATTATTATTATTATTATTATTATTATTATTATTATTATTATTATCATTATTATTATTTCCAAACAAGTAAATAATAAATTAACATCCTTAATTAATCTTGAATATATAAATAATATGAAGAACAAATTCTAAACATTAATCTTAAATTCATATGGTACTTTAACTCAGTCTTTATAAGCTTCTTTAATTCATATTATTATTAGTGCTATTATTAATATATATTATATATAATATAGTATATATATATATATTAATATATATATACTATATATATATATACATATATATATATATATATTATATATATATTATAGATATATAGTCTATATATATATATATATATATATCATATTATTAATATATAAGTATATTATATATATATATTATATATATAATATATATATACTTATACAGGGTGGAAAAAGACATTTAAAAAAATTAAGAAAAAACAATAAGAAACCATGGTTTGTTTTGGTTTTTTTTTAATTTTTTTTATCTTCTTTGCACTCATTTATAGAGTGTATATTTATCATAACATATCTATATAGTGATAACATTATATATATATAATATATATATATATTATATATATATATATATTATATAGTATATTATTATATATATATATACGTCTATATATATATTCTACTATAAAATATAAAACCTATAGTATAAAATATTTTATAATATAAATATATATTTTATATATAATATATATATATATAATATATATATATATATATATATAATAATATATATATTATATATATATATAAATATATATATATATATATAATATATTAATATTATATCTTATATATATATATAATATATAGTATATATTATACTATATATATATATAATATATATCATATATTAGTATATATATATGATATATATATATAAGTATATATATATATATATATATTATATATATATATGATATACAATCTTAATTAATAATATTAAAATAAAAATGTAATCTATATATATCATATTTTTACAAAATTTTTCAAAATATTTTATCTTCTCTATCTACAGCAACCAAGATTTTTTTTTTAATTTAAAGCATAAGATCTACTACTCTCATTTTCGCCCTTATACACATGTGAATATATCCTAAAAAGCTTTTTTTATTTATATATATTATATATAGTATATTAATATATATATATATAATTATATAAGTACACTTAATTTCTATATATATATATATATATATATATATATATATAGTATTACATATTATATATATATAGTATATTATATATATATATATATATATATATATATTATATATATTATCTATATATATATATATATATGTTATATATATTATATATATATATATAGTATATTATATTAGTGATGTCGCAGTGTGATATTTGATTTTAAGTTCCGCGGGTGCTGATGCGGATATCTATTTTTTTATTTGCTGGATGCGGATGCGGATGCGGATGTTTTGACTGTTGATAATACATATATAGATAATACAATATATATATATTCTATAAATATCTATAGATATAAGATATAATAAATATATAATATAGTATAAAAATTAAGGTATTTTGAGTTTTAGCCACAATCTGTTAATATAATTGTGTTACCAGGGTGGCTGGACGGGACCCAACTCAAATGCACCCTACCAACCTTTTTCCTGAACCTCCACTCTTAGTGAAAGAGATTTTACAATGGATTATATACTTTTTGCACTAGTATTGAAATTCAAATATAGGAAGGTTGTGCTTGAGAAACATTACTTTTTCTGCCTTTTCTGCTGAGAGTCTGTTTCTCTTTTCATCATTATTAGCCCATCATTGCTAAATACTCTCTCACTTGGAACTCTAGTTGGAGGACAGGCCAATTTCCTTGCAAGTTTTCTCAAGCGTGGGCAAACATTTCATTTTGCTTAAATTTCGATCAACTGATAGATCATCATTTGTATCAAATCGTTTTTCTTGTGATAGTTTTTCAATCATTTGCACTACATCTTTTGGTAATGTGTGTTTCTTCATCACTTCTGGACTGTAAAAATTCTTCTAGTGAATCTGTCATTGATTTACATGTAGAAATTGTTGGTTCTGCAGATTTCGTTTTTTTTTTCCTTTTTAATGGGGGGCGAATTAATAGAAGACTGTTCCGGATTGAAGTTTTTCAAACTGAAACACAAAGTGACCGAATTTTAATACTGTCGTTAGCAAAACACTGTGCCTTTATAACGGGTATGCTAAGTAAGTTGTATGTATGAAGGTTTTTATGTAATTTTCACAGAACCAAAGCGTTTTTCTAGGCTCTAGTTTAATTACATCTTTCATTTTTTTAAGATTCATCTTTTGCATTTCAAGATGGTTTTCAAATGCTTTTCGGGCATTGAGAATAATGGTATTTCATCGGAGACAGAAGCTTTTAAAGACGCTGATTTTTTTGGTAATTCCTTTAAATGGTTTCACTAGCTGAATGGCAGTGTGATATGATGTCATATTCACATTAGTAAGAATGTTAACTTTGGATACGAACTGGCGTACACAAGAGAGATTCTTTGGAGCAATACATTCTTTCAATCATAATTGAAGTGTACTTATTCCAGCGAGTTGCAATGTCTTTGTAACATTAAGATATGGAATATCAGCCGTTTTTTGAATTGCCTTCAACTCATTTTCATTTCATTTATAACTTAGTATTTTTATTATAAATCTTTTTTCAAATCTCTATAAATAAATAAATATCAGCTCAGCATCGCAGGGCAAAGCGCGGATGCGGATGCGGTGCGGATCTTTCATAATGTGCGGATGCTCCGCGGATGCTCTGCGGATGGCGGATGTTACCTGCATCACTAATCTATATATATAGTATCTATATATATATATATATATCATATATCTATATATATATATACTATGATATATATATATATTATATATTATTATATATATAATATATATATATATATATATTATATATATATATATATATATAATATATATATATATATATATATATATATAATATATATAATATATATACATGATATATATATATATATTATAATTAATATAATATATATATATATATATATATATATCTTATATATATTATCTATATAATATATATATAGTCTAATATATATATATATATATATATATATATATTAGAATGGTCCAAATTTTTTTACAATACATGATGGAAGGCAGTTAGCCTAGAAATTTTACTCCGATGCTAACACGATGCGCATTGAGGTTAAAGTTCAGACATTTGAACCCAGGGATGGCAATTTTGGTGATTTTTTTGATTTTTTTAAAAAAAATCAATTTGTGATTTTTTTCATTTTTTTTATTTTTTTCTATTTTTTCAGATTGGTAAGGTCACGCGATATATAATTTGTAACTTGCAAATTATATTTCGCGTGACGTTACGAATCCAAAACATCAAAAATATCAAAAAAATCAAAAAAATCACAAATTGTTTTTTTTTAAAAAAATCAAAAAAATCAACCAAAATTGCCATCCCTGTTTGAACCTATTTTTCAGAAAATGAGTATTTGTTGTGAAATGTTTGCACCTACGATAACAATTCATTGTAGCATATTTAACCTTCTTTAATTTTGATTTTAGGTCAATTTATATAAATAATCTCTTTACGATTTATAAAAGATGCGGTAGTTCACGGACCGTGAACATGGGTGAAAGAAAATTTAAACTTATATATATATATACATATATTATATATATATATATATATATATAGAATGTATTTGAGGCTTGTATATTTATATATATATAAATATATATAATGTACACCTGTAGTACTTTGATCGAAATATATTTCAAACATAAGTTCATATAATATATAGTATATATATATATATATATATAATATATACTATATATATATATCATATATAATTATATATATATATATATACTATATATATATATATATATATATATATATATATATATATATATATATATATATATATATATATATTATCAAGTTTTGAGGCTTGTCTTGTTTTTTATTATCAGAAACTGCATAACTCTTAATTAAATTTTGTTTGATCCGGTCATTTAAATCGACCTCGATTTATAATGTAACCTATCATTTAAAGCATTTCTTCGAAAGCATGAAGGATATTATGAAGGTTGAACATAGTTTCAAAGATTTTAACTCTAGTTGAGTTCATTTTATTTTTGAATATCATTAAAAAATCAGTTATAAAATACCATAATATACTGCAGAGCATCATTTGTCGAAAGGATTACTCACGATAGTTTTGATGACAGAAGGATGCATTTTTCGATATTGCTCTACTACCTATAAAAAAGCAATATCCATTTATGAAATATGTAATTTACTATTTAGCTATCTGTATTCTGTTTTAAGTATTTCTCAGTAGTTAAAAAATTTATAAAGTTACCTATAACAAGTACTGCTTTTGCCCTTCATTCTACGCAATTTGGACATGAAAATCGTTTATTAATTTAATACCCCACTGTGCAGTGTCATTTATTACATTTAATATCTATGATTTTTTATTTCTTATCTCAATGACATCTTGTATGGGTAGCATGGAAATCACTCTCTGAAGACTTAATTTTGTCTCAAATAATTATAATTAGATAGTTGATGTTATCCTTAACTTATATAATTTGCAACGCAATGTATGTTTTGATTATATCTATAATTTTTTAAGAGTATCTTCATCATCTGTTTTATTGCTAACGCCTAAGAGAATTTGATTTTTTTTAGCAGATTACTTACTCTTTCATGAAATATAGAAAATACAGAAATATATTCTGCTAGATACCATAAATGATTCAAAAATTTGTTAATGGCAGCAGTGTCCGCTGTTTCTACATAGTTCACGTTTAAATGCCACCATTTTCTTTAAAACCAGAGCACCTATCGTGTTTTTCGCTACAAAAAAAGCTTCTGCTTCGCAACACTTCACAGTGAAACAGCAAATGTTTTTTAAAGCGACTTCCTAATGAACACTTAAGTGAAATTGCCTTCTAAATAATAAAGATTATTTAGCCATCAATCGAGCTAAATGATACGGTCCAGGCTGATGAAAATTTAATTCGTTTAATGGAATTCCACCAATGAATATCAAAATTAAATTTAAAAACTATTCATAATAGTCAACAGGTAAATCTTGAGTATTGACTCTCGCAAAAGCTAAAATTTCTTCAGTAGAGTCTTCAAGAACTTGGTAAACGTCTGCATCCTTGCATAGTCATGAGTTTTGTCTTTCTTTAACTTTGGCCATTTCTTTTGAAATCTTTTAAATAAATGGATATCAGGCCCAGACATAGGCGCACGCTTAGATGCAGCACAGCTTTCTTGCAGAACGAGTTTAAAAATATGGTGGTGGCAAGCTAAAAACAAAATTTTTCTCCCTAACCTATGTTCTAGAAGAGTTCATGCACAATTTAGCTTTCTTGTGTTTAAAACGGTCTTATCAAAAAAAAAAACTTCAACTTTTCTGATATCATCAAATTACAGATAGTATCGTATACTGCTGCAGTTCTTGTCAGTTCTGGAACTCTCAGTAATTGATCGACATTGGGAGCTGTAGCGATAACTGGAAGGCGATCTACTTCAGATTTTCCTGTTAAAGCTGGAAGCAGTTTCGAGTCCCAGTGAATTACTGCAAAATTTAAATTTAATTCTAAAAATGAACTTTTTATTTTCATAGCTATTTGTTTGCGAAAATATTGTCTCTCTCTTCTCAAAGAAGATCTGTTTATCACAGTCATTAGGATTTAGTGAAATAGCTTCTAAAGTTGCTGATAATAGATGACAGCTAGCTATCTCTATCGCTTATTTTGCACCTATCCAGCGCTGCTGAAAGTCGCGCAGTTAAAAATTGTTTTCTGGCTCTTTTCTTTGCTCTTACATCAGTAAACGCCATCGTATCATCTGAAGTCGACTGCAAATTAGAATGGCTTGCAACGACTTGCAATTCAGTTGTCTTCATTATCTGATTCTTCTGGAATTTCTATCAATGTATTATTGTATTATATTAATTGAATATTATGTGGATCTTTCAGGTTTCATCGACAGATTGTCCCAAAACCTCATCGATAATTAAT